>JASTWL010001215.1:0-47914 GCA_035220575.1 Temnothorax rugatulus
ATATATATATATATATATATATATATATATATATATATATATATACATATTATGATGACGATGACGATGTCCGCTCGGTGTCACCGGCCGAGGAGGAGCGCGCCGTCACTTTTCTCTAAATCACCCAGAAATCTCGATAGAAAATGGTAGCTCGACCAGATACTTTTCACAAAAGCTCGTTATGGGCGCCAGTTGCGATTCCTCGCACCACGATACGCGAAATCTAAACTCTAAGTATCTCAGGCGTGAATCCCGTGGTTTGATCGCTGTTAGATCTCGGAGAGAAGGAGAGAGAGCGCAGCACAATTAGCACACCATAAATATATAACAAAAATAACAATGTATTTGATTAAGGTAGAAGCATGAAATAGGATAGAAGGCATTTCAATAATAATAGCGGCGCAACGTGTCACGCCACGAACGCAATAACTTTCTTGCCGAATTACGCACAGTAACGATTTACTTCTTAATGTCAATTCGCAACGAATCCCACCCCGAATTTCACGGTACCGACAAACATCTAATAACGACGAAATCCCACCCTAAATCTCGCAGTACCGACAACGGTTAAGCATAACTCGACGCAACATACTTACAACTCAACGCAACATAATTACAACTCGATGCAACATAATTACAACTCGACGCAAAATAACCGCGAACAACTTGCACGCACTACGATAAATCAACTTCTCGCCACGGATCGGTCGCAACGCAATGACCGCGAATCTCCTCGATCACGCGAGTCCTGAAATGACCGCGAATCTTCTCGATTACGCGAGCCCCGAAAAGACCGCGAATCTTCTCGATTACGCGAGTCCCGACACGAAACGCGAATATGCCCGGCACACCACGATGCGATCACGCGAAGCCCATGCGGCTCCGCACTGATACGGTGTCCGGCCCGTGCGCGGAACACCGCCAAAAAAACCGCTCGACTACGCGAAACGCATCTCGCCGCTCACCCTTATCTGCATCGAAACATTAATACGGTACTTACACGAATCTCTACAATACGACAATTAACGCGCGTTGAATGTCGGCGGCCGCGCACTCGAATTCCCGAGACGGGCTATTGCGCACTTTCCCAGCCGTCATTCGGTGTTGTGGGCCAAGCGTTCTCCATGACAGACGCTCTGCTGTACCGGCTGCGGGCCCCAGCGTGACCCGCCCGTCGGCCGTCCGTCCTCGGTACGCCTTCGGCTGTCCCCCGGCAGATCCCTCGGTGCGACTTACGTCGTTACATTAATTCGTGGCCATCTGCTCCGCACCGTCTCGCACAATCTGTAAGTCTCGTAATATTTTGAACCTAATTCTAACGCTAATGCCCCGCCCGCCTCGGGCGGAGGCACCACCCTTGACGCCTCCCTCGGTCGAGCTACCATCCGGGTCGGGGACGTGACTTTGTCACGTCACAATATATATACATATATACATATACATATACATATATATATACATTATAAATAATTATAGTTTTACATATATATATATTGTTGCGCTCGTCCGCGCGTTCGCTTCTCTCACAATCACTCGCGCACACACACTCGCGAACGCGCCGCGCAATCCCGTTGCCGGGAATAAGAACTCTCTGGTGAAATTAGAGAACTGGTTTAATATGCGAATGCGTATACAATATGGCTCGCAAAGCGTCCGATCGAAACGAAGGCTCGGAGTATTCTCCACATCTGGTATAACAACAGATAGAAGAAATCAATAATTAGTTGAACATCGGGAAATCAATATTCCCAAACAGCTGGTCGTCAGGTACGCGCTTCGGCTTGAAGCTTCCGCGAACGGGGCCACGTTCAGCCCACGGGCAACGCGGTGTCTCGGCACGGGCGCAACACTGCCCCCCTCTTCCTAGATTGTCGTCCCGACAATCTGGAGGGCAGCGCCCAGATAAGCAAGAGGACCAAGCTTCCTTGCTCTCCTTCCTGCGTTGACCTCCAGGGAAAGCTGGCCAGACTCTCCTAAGTCAGTCTCAGGAAGGGCCGTCCATCCCGACTCATCCTCGAGTTCCGGTTCCTCGGCGTTCCCCTCTTCGACGATAGCTCCTCCGTCCTCCCGCGAAGTCTTCGGACAAGGGGGGGGAAACTTCCCGTGGACCCAGCGTCCCGCAGGACTCCCCTAGTCCCCGCCCGGCATTTGCTCTACAGCCCACGGGAAAACCACGGGTCAAAAACCGTGGGCAGGCGGTCCTATAAAGTACTTCCGGAGATCCGGGCCGATGTTCCGCCGCACGTCACCATCGCCAACTACCGTCCTTTGCTGTAATAAAAGGCAACGCACAGAAACACAAAACAAATTCTTTATTACATTAAAGAAATCAAACAATAAAAAAAAAGCTCCGTCTTCACAAATATTTTATTTAAAGTTAATTTGTTACACCATCTATCAAATCACCCGGGCTCCGTTCTACTCTAAATTTCCCCATCTAATTTTCTCTCAGAGTAAAGAGCCAATCTATCCGAATGAATAACCTTCCTTTTATGCTTGGGAGACTTCTGGATGCAATACACCACATCACTTAACTTTTTTACTATGAAATAGGGTCCCTCCCAACTGCTTTGTAATTTCGGGGCTTTTCCCTTAGTTCTACGAGGATTGTAGAACCAAACCTTTTGCCCCTCTTGAAAAAGAATACGCCTAGCCCCACGATCATACCAGGCTTTCACCCGGGAAGACCTAACAGTCATTCGTTCCTTAACTCTTGAATGGATTTCCTCAAGCTTCCCTTTGAGATTCTCAATATAATTTCTTTCCGTCTGTACCTCACCTTCACAGAAATTTGGAGGACCTCCCTGTAACAAATCTAACGGAAGTCTTAAATCACGAGCAAAACATAATTCTGAAGGAGTAGCGCCAGTAGTCTCATGTTTCGAAGTCCTGTAAGCTAATAAGAACATGGGTATCCATCGATCCCAATCCTTCTGGCTCTCTGAAACAAATTTCGCTAAATAATTAGTGATCGTTTGGTGCTGTCGCTCTACCTGTCCATCCGATTGAGGGTGTAAGGCTGTAGTTCTTGTCTTCCTAACTCCGAGAAGATCCATCAATTCCGCGAACAATTTCGACTCAAAGTTTTTTCCTTGGTCCGTATGTACTTCCAAGGGAACTCCATATCTTGAGATAAATTGATTGGTAAAGACTTCTGCTACAGTTTTAGCCCTTATATTCTTAAGAGGAAATGCTTCTACCCATTTGGTAAAGCAATCTACGATAACAAGAAGGTATCTATTCCCAGAACTGCTTGTAGGAAGGGGGCCAAGTATGTCCATTTGTACCCTCTCAAATGGTGTCTCAACATTATAAACTTGTAAAGGGGATTTCCCCTTCCCAGAAGGACCCCTCTTGGAAATGCAGACTTTACAAGATCTGCACCAGTCTTCAACATCTTGTTTACATGTTGCCCAGTAAAATCGCTTGCGAATCTTCTCTAGAGTTTTGTTGATTCCAAAATGTCCGCCCGAAGAAGAATCGTGGGCCTCTTCAAGAATCTCTTTGACTCGAATCTGGGGGACAACAAGTTGGAGAAAAACTTGTTTTCAAATTTGGAGCCTCCCATCTCTTGTATAAGATTCCTTTTTTAAGAACCAACGCATCCCAATGCGACCAATAAATTTGGGCAGAAACATTTCTGGCGGGGATCTCGGAACGTGGGGGACGAGTTCCTATCTCCTTGGCTCGCAGGATAAACCCTATTCCCACGTCTTCTCCTTGTTCTTTGCGCCAAATATCGAGATTCTCTCCCTGAATGACAAACCGAGCAATCATTTTATCTTGTCCCTCAGCTGACTTTTTTTCAATCCTCAAGCAATATCCACAGTCGGATTTCTCGCACTGTCTTCTGGACAGCCCATCTGCATTTTTGTGAGATTGTCCCTTTCGATGGACAATCTCGAATTCGTATTCCTGAAGCCTCTCCAGCCAACGTGCCAGCTGTCCTTCCAAATCCTTGAAAGACATGAGCCACTTTAGAGAAACGTGATCTGTACGAATTAAGAATTTTCGTCCTAAAAGATAGTGACGGAAAAATCTTATAGAATCAACCACTGCTAAAAGTTCCCGGCGAGTAACGCAATAGTTTCTCTCAGCTTTATTGAGAACTCGACTGTAATAAGATATAATTCTCTCCTCCCCCTCCTGTTTCTGCGATAAAACCGCGCCAATACCGATATTCGAGGCGTCGGTATCTAAAATAAATTCCCCTTCCCCTTTGGGGAAAGAAAGCACTGGAGGGGAAGATAAAACGCGTTTCAATTCCTGAAAAGTTTTTTGACACTCTTCATCCCAAATAAACTTAACTTGATTCCCAGTAAGGGAGTAAAGAGGTTTCGCTAAAGAAGAAAATCCCTTAATAAATTTGCGGTAGTATGAACAAAATCCTAAAAAGCTTCGTAATTGTGATTTAGTATGCGGAACCGACCAATCACTAACCGCGGATATCTTTTCGGGGTCTGTGGCTATGCCCTCTGCCGAAACTATATGACCTAAATATTTAACATTCTTCCTAAAAAAAGTACATTTCTTCGGATTAATCTTTAAATTTACCTTTCTCAACCGTAAAAGTACTGTTTTTAAATTTTCCAACATTTCAGAGAAACTTTTTCCAAATATGATTACATCATCAAGGTATACTAAACAGATTTTTGACAACAAATCTTTTAAGACTCTTTCCATTAAACGTTGAAATGTAGCAGGGGCATTGCAGAGACCGAAAGGCATGACAGTAAATTGCCATAGTCCATTACCAATAGAGAATGCGGTTTTCTCTTTATCTTCCGGACGAATCTTTATTTGCCAATATCCACTTTTAAGGTCTAATGTACAGAACCAAACATTACCTGATAATTGGTCGAAGATGTCGTCAATTCGGGGTAAAGGATGAGAATCTTTTTTTGTAATAAAATTCACTTTCCTGTAATCCACACAAAATCTTATACTGCCATCTTTTTTTCTGACCATGACTGCTGGTGAGACCCAGGGGCTTTGTGATTCCTCAATTACCCCATGTCTCCGCATGTCCTCTATAATTTTATTGACTTCCTTTCTCATGTGGATTGGAATACGACGGGGAACCTGTTTTATGGGGGAGAATCTTTCACATTTATCGCATGTTCGATTACATTACAATTTCCTGCAACAATATTTTCAGAAAATACATCCCGGAAATTTTTTAGAAAATCGGCAAAAATTTCTTTCTGAGTCTCAGTCAGACTCCCAGAATTATTCTCAAAAAGTTCTTTCAAGACAGATGAGTCCCCCTCAGTAAAAGCTTCAATGCGAGAACAATCATAACATTTTCTTTTATTTAGTCCTGAATTTACAAAGAAAGGTTCGAAAATGTTTTCCAGATTCACTTTTTCGAGAAAATCTTTTCCCAAAAGACATTGATCACTAATTTTAGCAACAAACATAAAGATTTCAACGGAATATCCTCCAATCGAAACATTTAGCAAGACTTTAGATCTACAAGGAACTCTCTCTCCAGTCGGATATCTCAAATTACAATTTTCTATTTCGAATTTCTCTATCTCGCTTCCAATCAAGTTTTCACTAACTATTGAGACATCGGAGCCCGTATCTATCTTAAAAGAACAACGTTTTCCATTTAATAAACCATCATAACAAAAATTAGAACAACATTTTTCATTTAATAAATCATCATAATAACAAACATTTTTCTTATGATCTGATTTAAGGTTTTTAAATCGGCCAACTTCGGGGAATTTTTCGCAAAAGTTGAGCCCACCCCGCCAAGCTCAACTAAATCGCGTTTTCCTCAAAAGGACATTCTGATCGGTAATGTCCGGTCTTTCCGCAAGACCAGCACTCCCCCCGGCCGGCGCCAAATTTGCTGCCACGCCAATTTCCTTTCGCGCCCTTTCCTCCCTTTTCCTTTCCCTCACTCTTTCCTTCCTCGCCGCATTTTTCATTTGTAACCGCACTTCCGACCCCCTTTTTCGGAAAGGTTTTATTGTGATTTTCCCTTCCCCTCTCAGAACTATCCCCTTGGATAATTTTCAGCGCCTTAGCCCTTTCAACGGCCACGTTCAGTGAGGTTATTCCCTCCATTTGAAGCGCTCGCCTGATAAAATTATCAGAAACGGCCGTAACGAATTGTGCGCAAGCAATCTTATCTCGCAATTGATAAGGGCATTCGGGGTACGCCAGGCGCGAGAGTCTATCAATCTCTAAACCAAGCGCGGCCAAATCTTCCCCGAATTTCTGTTTCCGATTCGTGAAAGCCACGTAACTATTTTGGGATTGTCGTCCCTCCCCAAAACGCAGTTCGAGTTTCGCTTTTAATTCCGCGAAATTTACGTGCTCCACATCCTGTATTGTCTCCAAAACCGAGCGCGCTTTTCCTCGGAGACTCGACGCCAACGCGATCGTTTTCGTAGCGTCATCCCAATTATTCGCTCGGGCGATTAAATTTAACTGGGAGAAATATTCCTGCAACGAGACCGTTCCGTCGTACGTGTCAGGTTTTAGTTTATACCCTAACTCGGCACTTGCACTCGCGACACTAACACTCGCGTGTTCGTCTTGCGTTCTCGCGCCGCTCGAGTTCGCGACTCTTTCACCCGCGTGCGCGATTTGTATTTCCGCGCCGCTCGGGATCGTTGTTTCCCCGCTCGCGTGCGCGGCTCGCATTTCCGTGCCGCTCGGGATCGTTGTTTCCCCGCTCGCGTGCGCGACTCGTGCCCCCGCGCCGCTCGCGACTCGCGTCCCCGAATCTCCGGACGCTCTATTATAGGAAAGACTTAGCTCGGTTTGTGAGTTGGAGATCGTCCCTCGGAGACGGCGGAGCTCCTCCTCCTGCTGACGAAACGTCGCTGCGAACTCTCGCTCTCTCCGTGATTGCTCCTCTCGCAGGAGTCGGACCTCTTGCATCACGGTCTGGAGAGTCGCCGAAATCGTCGTCATGTCGTCTGACTGGGGGGTTTCCACCCGAAGCCTCTTTCGCGTAGAAGGTCCCGTCGAAGACATAAATGTCCTGGCAGCCGCTCGCCCTATCCCGGACGAGCCCCCAAAATGTTGCGCTCGTCCGCGCGTTCGCTTCTCTCACAATCACTCGCGCACACACACTCGCGAACGCGCCGCGCAATCCCGTTGCCGGGAATAAGAACTCTCTGGTGAAATTAGAGAACTGGTTTAATATGCGAATGCGTATACAATATGGCTCGCAAAGCGTCCGATCGAAACGAAGGCTCGGAGTATTCTCCACATCTGGTATAACAACAGATAGAAGAAATCAATAATTAGTTGAACATCGGGAAATCAATATTCCCAAACAGCTGGTCGTCAGGTACGCGCTTCGGCTTGAAGCTTCCGCGAACGGGGCCACGTTCAGCCCACGGGCAACGCGGTGTCTCGGCACGGGCGCAACAATATATATATATATATATATATATATATATATATATATATATATATATATATATATATATATATATATGGAGGGGTTAAAGCCATAGTGGTGTAAGTCAATTTTTTTTACCACTTTTTTCCCTTCTTTTTTCAACATATCTACATGTGTAGACTGCATCTATGAACTTAACTCGATAGGTTAAAAAAAGTGACACACCACTATGGCTTTAACCCAGGTAGAACAGCAAGTCATAATAAAGTCAAAATGATGTCAAAATGACTGCAAAATGACGATTTTTGGTCATTTTACCATCATTTTACCATCATTTTGACGTCATTTTAATTTTATTGTGACTCTCTGTTCTCCCTGGGAACCCCTCCATATATATTCGTCTTAAATAAAAAAATTGTTTGAAACTAAAGACATATTCTTTATCACTTTAATGATACTATTGTTTCATTTAAACAACATCAATGCTTCATAAAAAATGTCTTAAACATTTATTTATTATTTATTTATTTATATATGCAGTCGGTTGACTGCCACATATATAAATAAATAAATAATAAATAATTGTCATATCTTCATCACTCGAGTGACCAATGGTATTCCAATGATGTGTGTACAACTGCGAGTGATAGACGTCCTTGCCTCGCCGTGGGGCCTTATATACGGTCTCCGGTCGATTTGACGTGCGAGTTTAGCAGCTGCTGCTTAGCGATGAAAATGCTTATCACATTCATTGTAACTAAATAATATATTATTTGGTTGGGAAATATTACTTCAAATAATACCCATACGGAATGTAACATCTATTAGACGTCCATACAATCTCCATAGCTCCATGTGACCTCTATCTCCATGGTGGGTGTCAGATAGATCTCTAATAGAGATCCATACTGTCTCCATCATAGATATCTTCTACAAATCCATAATGGACATTCATTAGATGTCCATTATGGATATATAATAGATTTATATACATAATGTTTCTAACAGATCAATATTTAAGTTTTATAAGTAAATTAAAATTTTTAGATAATTTAAAATTATTAATTTTTATACAATTTTTAGAAGTATCACATTATATACGTTATAGACTAACCATTGATGTTTAATGGAAATTGAGAAACATTTTAAGACTAAAGCCAATTCACTATCTGTATTTTAACTGGTACTTTACTCTTGTACATATGGGATGTTCACATTCGGGTCGGCCGAAGGGGATGAACATGGAAATTTTATTGTGCATATTTTGAAAGCACATAAATTGAGGAACATTTTAAGACTAAAGCCAATTCACTATCTGTATTTTAACTGGTACTTTACTCTTGTACATATGGGTGTTCACGTTCGAGTCGGCCGAAGGAGATAAACATGGAAATTTTATTGTGCATATTTTGAAAGCACATAAATTGAGGAACATTTTAAAACTAAAACCAATTTGCTATCTGTATTTTAACTGGTACTTTACTCTTATATCAGTAGTATATAGATCTTTTTTTGGATATATCTTTTAAACTATTACAGATAGACTAATTTTGTTTGAGGCATTTGAAACTACATAAAAGCACATAATTCTAGCATATTGAGTTTTTTATTTTATATGCAATTTTAGTAATTTGAGTGAGAGTGCTGGCTTACATTAAGCCAGCATTCCCACTTTCAATTGTAATTTCCTGTGAAACTGCTCGAGCACAAAAATCATGAATAGAACACATAATTAGCATATAAAGAGCATTTAATTTCTGCATATGTGTTATTTCGGTTTTTTTGTAGGGAGGGGAGGTGCTAACTTAACAGACCTGTTAACGACGAGACCACGAGTTAGTAACGTGCACTGCCGTGATGTGGCTACCATGCGCCAGTACTTTCTCGTAATAAAAAAACATCACATGCTAGTATAAGAGGTGAATCTGTGAGAGGCCTGACTGCGATATATCTTTGCTGCAGATTATCTGAAGCAAAGATAATCTTAATATCTCTGGTATCATATAGCAGGGGTCTGCAAAGCAATTTTTGATAATTTGTTAGATACAACTGATAAATAATTATCTAATTTGTTGTAAGCTTTATAAACAAGGCGTATATCCATGAAGAATCTATAAAATGTTTAGTTAACATATTTTAATTATCCATATCAAAGCTCCATGAAACATCTATGGTTGATCTATATGGCGTCTAAAAGAGATCTATCAATACATCTAATGGAGGTCGAATGGAGGTGTGAAATGCGGAACTATGGATGCCTAGTAGACGTCCATGGAAAGTTACATGAATGTCTAATGGACGTCTTAGAGCTTTTTGTTCTGTATGGGTAGTATCTTTTCCGTTAAATAATAGGGTTTTCTTGAATAAAAACAAAAATGTTTTATTCAAAAAAATATTATTTCGTCTAAGCATATGTTGTTTCAATGAAAGAAATTTCAATCAAACAAATAGAAATACTAAATGTAAAGAACTCTTTCTCTGTGTATGTATGAGAGACACTGACAATGACTATCGACAGTAAGAATATCTAACCAAAGAGTATCGAACAAGAGAGCATCTAACAGTCAGTAATCTGACGCAAGAACGGCAACAGTGAAATTGGCGCACGGCGAGATACCAGATTGAAGAAGAAAGGATCGCGGACGAACGACGCACTCAAAAATCAAGGGTGACGACGTGTGCGCTCGGTCCGATTCGAACCAGCCAGTGTCTCGAACAGCAAACAGTCACAATATAATTGAACTAGAACCAATTAATCAACAAGTGTTAATAGGACGACGAACTCAACTCAAGTTGTGTCTGCTGAACATACCTGTTATGTATGTATCATCCACTAAAGTCGTCGTGCGATTTTCAGTATACTGACTCGAGGTGTGTACTGCACTATGACTGCGGGCAGAATATTAATGTTTTCAGACGTCGCAATTCCCCCCGCCGTCACCGTTCCGCCGAAAAAGTTCTCTTATTGGTCGTTTCGATTGATGACGCGGGTGAAGAGGTAAACACGGTGTTCTGCGAACATCGGTCCCGCGGCTCCCATTGACTCAAGCCGCCAGACGGAAAATTTGGCGACGCTAGATTCGCCTATTTACCTATCCGCTGTTACCTATCCGTAGCGCATATGTATATATATCCTATGTGTGCGCCCGAGTCGTCCTGTCTCTTTATGTAGCATGTGTATGTGCATATGTTTATATATATTTATGAGCATGTCGTGCACGACTTTCGTGAATAATACGTAACAACATCTATTATATCTGTTTCTCTCGTGCTCAACGGCACACGGACGCTTTCACTGTTGCCGCGCGCCGCCGCCGAACTCGTGTCATTTCGGACCTGTCAGATACTTACTCTCACTGCCGATAGTCATTGTTAGCGCGTATCATATAATTATTTCAAGCTTTAAGAAATGAATATCTTCTTTGTTTTCCGATACTTTTTCGGACTTAAAACTTTTGCGGACAATACGATCCCTCGCCGACGAGCACAAAACAAAATCTATTTGTTTTGTCTGCTACAATCACAGATGCAATAATCAAATTGAATCCGTTTTAATTTTTATGTATAATGTCGGTAAGAAATTAAGCGAATTTCTTTAAACCGCATCATGGACTTTGCAAAAAAATGAAATAACAGTTAATAAAATTTAATAACAATTAAAGGAAACCGCGTCCCCCCGCAAATACTTGCTGAATCGTTTTGTTATCGCAAGAACGTAATCTCCTAAAAACTTGGAGAAAATCGTTCTTTGCTATCGACCGCCAGAGAATAAACTGTAAATAAAAAATTAATAACAATTAAAAGAAACCGCGTCCCCTCGCAAATACTTGCTGAATCGTTTTGTTATTGCAAGAACGTGATCCCCTAAAAATTTGGAGAGAATCGTTCTTTGCGATCGGTCGCCGCTGAATAAATTATTAATAAAAAATTAATAACAATTAAGGGAAACCGCGGATTGTTGCAAAAACTTGCCGAATCGTTTTGTTACTACAAGAACGTGATCCCTTAAAAATTTGGAGAGAATCGTTCTTTGCTATCGGTCGCCGCCAGAGTGAATTATCAATAAAAAATTAATAACAATTAAGGGAAACCGCGGATTGTCGCAAAAACTTGCCGAATCGTTTTGTTACTACAAGAACGTGATCCCTTAAAAATTTGGAGAGAATCGTTCTTTGCTATCGGTCGCCGCCAGAGTGAATTATCAATAAAAATTAACTAACAATTTAGGGAAATCGCGGATTGTTGCAAAAACTTGCCGAATCGTTTTGTTACTACAAGAACGTGATCCCTAAAAAATTTGGAGAGAATCGTTCTTTGCGATCGGTCGCCGCTGAATAAATTATTAATAAAAAATTTATAACAATTAAGGAAAATCGCGGATTGTTGCAAAAACTTGCCGAATCGTTTTGTTACTACAAGAACGTGATCCCTTAAAAATTTGGAGAGAATCGTTCTTTGCGTTCGGTCGCCGCTGAATAAATTATGAATAAAAAATTAATAACAATTAAGGGAAACCGCGGATTGTCGCAAAAACTTGCTGAATCGTTTTGTTATCACAAGAACGTGATCCCCTAAAAATTTGGAGAAAATCGTTCTTTGCTATGTTATAATAATTAACCTACGATACGTTCGGACCCCCTGAGGAACCCACATGATATTCGGCCCTGTCCGCGAGACTTTCCGCTGCTAGCTCCCGCTGCTAGCTTCAGCGACATGATCATGATTCTCTTCAATTTCAGCAAGGCGTTCGACACGGTTCCGCATCTTAGACTCCTGATTAAACTTAAAGAGAGTTGGGTTTTTCCGACTCCGTTCTTATTTGGATTTTCTCATACCTCGTCGGTCGTTCTCAGGCCGTGGTGGATGGTGAAGGTAATTTTTCCTCTTGATTACATACATTGTGTGGTGTTCCTCAGGGCTCTGTACTTGGTCCACCTTTGTTTACTCTATATATTAATGACATTGGTAAAGTCCTGTTTTATTCGGAACATATGATATTTGCGGATGTCCAGATCTATCGTTCTTGTGCTCCTTCTGATCTTCTCTATAACCTCAATTTGATCTCCAAAGATGCTAATTTCGCTATTTTTGACTATGCAAAGGCAAATGGTTTGAAATTGAACCCTGCTAAATCAAAGGTAATAATATTTGGTAGCGGGACAAATATCAATAATATTGATCTGAACCTTCTACCACCCATTGTTGTCAATGATACGCCTTTGCCATATGTAAACGAGGTGAGGAACCTCGGAGTCTTTCTTCAGTCCAATCTTTCATGGAATAAGCATGTCTCGCATGTCTCGCAAAGAGTTCACCATTCGTTGCACAAGCTGAAATTCAACAAGAACTCTCTTTCCACGGATCTTAGAATCAAGCTAGTAATGACTTTGGTACTACCTCACTTAGATTACTGCTGCCTTATATATCATAGCTTGAGTAAGGAACTTAATCTGAAATTGCAGAGACTTGTGAATATCTGGATCAGATTTATTTACAATTTGTGGAGAGATGAGCACATAACGCAGTATAGACGACGCCTTGGTTGGCTTTCTGTAGAGAACAGAAGACGATATTTTCTTGGCTGTCAGATGTTTCGAATGATTTACATGGGGGGTGCGTTCGGGGAGCTCGCTATCGCGCTGTGAACGCAAACGCTAATTTTATCGTTCGGGGAGCTATTGTGGCGCTCACGGTAGCAAGCTCCTCGAACGACTTTCGTTGCGCTGTGAGCGTGAAATAACGCGCGTGCATTCGAATGCAATTGAAAGGTTAGTGGTCGATCCTCTTTGATTTATTAAGCCTCTTTAATTTATTAAACTTGGGTACGGTTTTTTTTGTTAAGATCCAGTATCTTCACGGTGTCCATGTCCATTGGCCGAGCAGTTACAACGTTTAGCTGCCGTGTTCGAGTCCTTGAATAATTCGTGTCAAACAAGTATATATGTAACAATATTTCCTTAAACTTCAGATACGAGCAAGATAATTGTTCGCAAGACCAATAGAACCATTATCCATTACATGATCAATTAAATTTAAGTTAAATTATTTTTTTGATAATTATTCATTGATTAAAGGCACAAAAAACAGAGGTCATTGTATAATATAAGTTACAGATGCAAATTCTATATAGCCAGAAAGTAAATGATATTTTACAATGAGGAATTTAATGATCTTATAACTTTATGATATATATTAACAATCTGTGCGTAAGAAATAAAAGAGGACTAAAACTTGTGATGCACATCTTTACATATTTTCATTTTTATCTGCTTGTCTCTTGACTGACGTTCTATTCGCTTTACCTTCCAGATTAGAGGAATATCTAGAAGAAAAGCTGGTGGAGGGATCCATCCTGTCTAGTAGCATTCCCAAGAACAGAGCAGAAGCTCAGACAAAAAGATACCCGCGACACCACGCATGCAGTCAGCAGATATTCAAAAGATCTTCACTAAAGTTTTAAAGGATAACTTATAGTTAGCTACACCGGAGTATATCCCACCACAGCTTGTCCCTCTATATAGCAAAACTTCTAAGAAAGGACTAAGAAGAAATCTTGTGAGCATGAACAATACAACTTGTCGATTTAACTTCATCATCAGAAAGTGAAGATGAACTGGACCATGTTATGCACCTAATTGAAAAAAGGGAGAAGTTGCCAAGGTTGGAAAACTATGTGGAGAATGTTGTGCCTGCTTATAATAATCAACAATTCAAGTCACATTTTAGGTGGGTTGAAAGTTGTGATGTGCACATCATATATTTCTATCATATGAGTTATATGCACCTGAAATATCTAACCTTAGCTGTTTTTGTACATGCATTCATGCATTTACTTACTAAAAAGGTTCATTTGTGCTTCTTGTGTTTTATGGCATAGAATATCTAGAGGTACATTCGAGTTTATACTTGCTATTATCGCCCCGAGATTGAAGAGAACACATGCAGGACTGTCTATGATTTCTCCTGAGAAGCAATTTCTTCTTGCAATATGGCGTATGGCAACTCCTGATTCCTATAGGTGAGTGTTGCTTGTGAGTGAAATTGATATTCTTGGGTGTCATAACTGTAGTAGTTCTTGCTTATGATCGATCACCAACTGGTGTCTTTCTTTCAGGTCTATATGTGAGAAGTTTGACGTCAGTCGAGTTACTGCTCTCACTGCCACACGAAGAGTGATAAAGACTCTGTATAATTTGGCACCAAGTTTCGACTGGATTCGAAGTTAGTAGTGGTTTCCCAAAAGTTATTGGCGCTATAGACGGTACTCATATAAATATTCCAACTCCTCGTGTTCAACCAGCATCATATGTGAATCGTAAAGGACACTATTCCATTCAACTGCAGGTATGTCATGTTTATTCGGACATGCAAGTATAACAGCTCATTGCGCGTGCTTATACTAATGTAAGTTCTATCTGTACTAATGTAATACATTCTTTCTGATTTTTAGGCAGTGTGTAACCATAAAACACACTTCATCCATTGCTTTGCAGGACATCCAGGGTCTGTGCATGATCAGCGAGTATTCCGATTACACAAGTCGACACGCAAAATGATTCAAGCATCGGAATAGGCTTATCTTATAGATTTTTCACCGCTGAACACGAATCTGGTCTCAAAAATTGCCCATCACGTCGAGATTTTGAGAAAAACGGTCTCAAAGACTCAAAAAAAACCCTGTTTTTGCCCGTTTTTGATGACATGTAGAAAGTGAAGCTGAGGTGCTAGAAGTCTCTAACTAGGCTTAAATTGAAGCTTGAACCTTCAGCTAAAAGATCAAATCGAAAAGACCTTGAATCAATCATAAATTTTCATGTAGCATAACTTTTTCATGTGCGCGCGCACTCTACTTGCACTTACATAGCCGTGCACAGTGGCACACTTACTTTTAAATTTTAATTTTGCTATTTACTGTTTTTGTGGTCGTTGATTACGAATTTAAGGTCAAAATTTAAAAATTCAAATGGCGGATTCAAAATGGCGGACATAAAATTTTAAATATTGACGGATTTGATTGAAACTTGGTATCAGGAGATTTTTGAGGTCGTTGGTTACGAATCTAGAGTCATAATTTAAACATTCAAAATGGAAGACGTAAAATTTAAAAAACAATAGATTTGCTTAAAATTTGGAGTCTGGGTGTGCTTGAAGACGCCCGATTACGCATCGGAAGTCAAATTTGGAAAAGTAAAGATTACTGCCTTGGGTTCGGCTTGCGCGGCGAGAGGGTTTGGCTCGCGCCCGCTACGCGGCGCATCACCGGTATATTTTCGCGTGATTAAGATTCAACATCGACCTTTATATCTAGGGCAGCTCGGCAGGGTCCCTACAGCGTTCTTAAGTTCGCTCGTGGCGGACAGTATGGTATTTACTTTTTGTATGAAATTACAAGTTTTTCGACATTTAACCTTTAATTGACTCTTCTAATTTACAATGCCTACAATTGCAAAACAGATCCAAATTCGTTCTGTTACATTTGTGGACAGTTTATGACAAAAAAAGCAGAGAGGCACATTGACGCCTGCTGTAAAACAAATATATGATTACTATTTTGGTTTCAAAGTAACAATTTGGATAAAAGTTGGACTCCAAACTTTTGCTGTAATCATTGCACATCAGCTTTATTTTTATGGAGCCGGGGACAGCGTCCTTCCATGCCTTTTGGTATTCCAATGTTATGGAAAGAACCAACAGATCATTTAACCAATTGTTACTTTTGTGCAATAAATACTTATGGGTTTTCTGGGAAAAATAAATGTAACATCGAATATCCAAATGTATCTTCTGTTACTTACCCACAAAATCACAACGAATTGTTACCAGTACCAAAACCACCGAAATTTCCTCAAGAAGACAATTTATTTACAGGTGAATTTAATGATTCACAATTGCAATCAACGATTCTAATTTCAATAATGACCGTGAGGAGCTAGATGTCATGCTCGATTTTCAGTATTCTGAAGCCACATCTAATAAACCACACCTTATAAATCAGAAAGAACTGAATGATCTATTTAGAGACCTGAATTTATCGAAACTTCAGAGTGAGTTACTTGGTTCACGGCTGAAAGAATGGAAGTTACTTGAACACGGAACTTTGATAACTTCCGTTAGAAAGCGTCAGAGAAATTTGGAATCATATTTCTCAATGAGTGGTGAACTTGTTTATTGTAATGATGTTGACGGTCTTATGATGGAATTAGGAAGAGATCATAAGCCACGTGAATGGCGCTTATTCATAGATGCATCGAAAGCCAGTTTAAAAGCAGTTCTTCTTTTTAACGGAAATCTGTATCCATCTGTCCCTGTTGCTCACGCTGCTACAATGAAGAAACGTATGAAAATATAAAATTACTTTTAGATTACATTAGCTACTCAAAGTACAAATTGAAAATTTGTGCAGATTTAAAAGTTGTAGCCCTTATACTTGGCCTACAAACAGGCTACACAAAGTATTGCTGTTTCCTTTGCGAATGGGACAGTAGAGCGAGAGATAAGCATTACAAAGTAAAAACGTGGCCTAAGAGAAAAACTTTAATTCCCGGAACTAAAAATGTCTCCAATGAACCACTTATCGACCCAAATGACATCATCATACCTCCACTTCATGTCAAACTTGGTCTCATGAAAAATTATATAAAGCAATGGATAAAACAGGTAATAGTTTTCTATATTTAAAAGAAAAATTTACATACATTAGTGATGCCAATTAAAGGAGGGAATTTTTGTTGGACCGGAAATTCGACAAGTGATAAAAGATGAACAGTTTCAGAAAAAGCTCACTGCTAAGGAGAGAGCAGCGTGGATTTCATTTAAAGAGGTTAATGCTAATTTTCTGGGTAACAAACGAGCTACAAATTACAAGACGTTAGTTGCGAAAATGTTGGAAAATTATGAATGTATGGGTTGCAACATGTCGTTAAAGATCCACTTTCTTGACTCACATTTGGATTTCTTCCCCGAAAATTGCGGTGACGTTAGCGATGAGCATGGTGAGAGATTCCATCAAGATATAAAACTATGGAAAAACGATATCAAGGAAAATGGAATCCCTCCATGCTTGCCGATTACTGCTGGGGTTACTGAAAGAGAGTGATTACAATTACTCTAGAAAGTCACATAGAAAAAGCTTTGAAAGTCCATCGAATAAACAAGTCCTGGAACATGAAAATACCTGAAGTAAAATTCGTGATCTTCTCTATGTTATTTACACCACACACACACACACACACCAACACACACACACCACACACACACACACACGCACGCACGCACACAGAAAAGAGAGGGTTTGGAGTCGCTAAATACCGTGGAAGTGACGAACCATGGGGCCTGATATCTACTGTGACACACATGCACGCACACACACACACACACCGCACACACACGCACACACACACACGTGAGAGGCAAGGGGATTACTCACTTTAAACCAACACCCCGAAGGGATCAGCTTCCTGCTACGTCCACGTCGTTGATCCTGGGTGATGCCGAGAGCAGGACACGCGCACATGGAAAAGTTATGCTACATGAAAATTATGATTGATTCAGGGTCGTTTCGATTTGATTCTTTTAGGCTGAAGGTTCAAGCTTCAATTTAAGCCTAGTTAGAGACTTCTAGCACCTCAGCTTCACTTTCTACATGTCATCAAAAACGAGCAAAAACAGGGTTTTTTTGAGTCTTTGAGTCCGTTTTCCTCAAAATCTCGACGTAATGGGCAATTTTGGATACCAGATTCGTGTTCAGCGATGAAAAACCTATAAGATAAGCCTATTCGATGCTTGAATCAGAAAAAAGTCATTTTTTGTCGACCAGTGTTATCTGAATTGCAAGAGTGGTTAGGGGATCCTGAGAAATTTTCTAATTACTGTTGAAACAATCTGACTTTGAAGCGCGGATCTAGCTCGCGGCGTGGCCGGGTTCGATGGAGGCGCGGAGGAACAGATGCGAGGCGCGGGTTGGCAAAATGAAGTGTCTCGTTTCGGTAACAAAAGGTTTATTATAATAAAATATAAGCGGGGATAAAAATGTTTGCGATGTACAGAACTGCGATATGCGCGGATGGAGCGTCTAAGGGCAACGCGCCCAACGAGATAAGACGTGTATAATAGCCGATGGTCGCGATGTACAGAGTCGCGAGAACGAGTCGGCGTGGTGCAAGAGACGGCGCGCGTTTACAATACTCGCGGGATGGCACCAGCGGCCGGATCGGCGTTGGTCGCAGGACGGCGCGTGTTAGACGCCCTGATGGGCGGATTAGCGCGGTCCGCTCGGGGCGGAGCTGTTTCTTTCGGCAATCCTGTGTACCGATTTGCGTCACAATAGGTATCGGTACGGGCGGGGCCGGTGTCTCCGCATCGCGGATCGGAGCGCGGGAAAATGGCGCGACGCGCGAGAAGCGCGCGCGAAACCGCGGTAATTCGGCGCGGTAGGCGACAGGGGATGAAGCTGGTCGTGCGCCGAGACCACTCGGCGAAGACAGAGAAGGCCGGAGGCGCTCTACCTTCTTTCGGACTGGATTCGGAATAAAGCTGGCCGTTCGCCGAGACACACTCGGCGAAGACAGAGCTAGGCCGGAGGCGCTCTACCTTCTTTCGGACTGGCTTCGGATAAAGCTGGCCGTTCGCCGAGACACACTCGGTGAAGACAGAGAATGCTAGGGCGCTCTACCTTCTTTTCGGGCTGGCTTCGGATAAAGATAAGGACAGCTGGTCGTTCTGCCGAGACGCGCTCGGTAAAGACAGAGTATGCCGGAGGCACTCTACCCCTCTATCGGACTAGTTCGGTGCGGGAACTCAGGATCGATGCGGTCGGTGAGACGGATGATCGGGAATCGCAAGATATCGTTTAGCGACGCTCGCTTATATACGCGTCGCGACGGCGTTACGGAGGTGGCGGGAGTAGCGACGGCAATCGCGAGCGCCGGGCGGAACGGTCGGGTATTACGGCGTCCCGACGCTGCGATCGCGTTCGGCGGTCTTCGGTCGCCTTCGGCCTCGCTCGGTGTGTCGAGGCGGTCGCCGCGGTAAGTCCGTTCGCGGGCTTCCTATCGTATACATTTTAACGTTTAAAAGTGTGGGCAACCCGTGCCTGTTCACCCTGCGGGTGGTCGGCTGGGTAGTCTCGGCAGGGTGTTTATGTCGGAACGATGCAATTTCCGGGGTGCATCGTTACAACTGTCCTATCCTCGGAGACGCTGCATATAAACTACACAAAAAGTCATTGTTCCTTATCGTGACATGGATATCTTACTCCTAGACAGAAAAATTTCAACTTCTGTCATTCCTCAGCCAGAATAGCAATTGAAAGGGCTTTTGGACTCATAAAGACAAGATCCGGAAGATAAGGACTGTTCTTGCATGGCTAGGACTGATTTAATCCCAATGTTTATAATCGCATGCTGTGTGATGCACAATATTTGCCTATCAAGAGGGTATGAGATCGACCTTGAAGCAATTGATGAGACAGAAGACAATTTTGTTCAAGATGCTGCACCACCTGAACGGACCAGGTATTGCTAAAAGGGACTTATTTGTGAGACACTTCCTATGCGGAATATTTAGTGCACATTTTTTGTGTTCTCCTAAGACATGTATTCCAATTCTCATTATCTTTCTATCTAAATATTTGTAATAATGAATGCCTTTTTGAGGGTTTTTAATTAAAGCATGATTTAATTGTCGAGATATTCTTACTGTTAGTCGTTTTATGTTAAATGTAAAGGGATTAGTTAAAAGATAACATTGTATGATTGAAAGTCGTTTACGTCATTGTCTATAATTTACACAACATATAATATTGTATTTTTACACACTGTATATAAATACAGTTTTGAGCTTCAATACGTGTATTTTTATTGCGTCTTGCTCATAAACGTCTCAATAAAATTTTTTTTATTACAACACTTATAATGACAAAATGTTCACACCAAAATCACAACTGTTATATATTATGCATATAACACTTATCTTTGGAAACAAATGTATCTTTGAAAAACCTTAATAAACTTAGAAATAAAGGAATTATCTGAAACTTATTTTATTACTTAAATACTGATTATATACTGATTAATTACTTAAATACTGATTAAATACTAATTTCGTGTATCATTACAGTATCATAAAAATGACTCCTGAGCAGTATCATCACAGAAATAAGTTTTTCACAGTATCATCACAGAATGACTCCTGCGCAGATCATCACAGGAATAACAGGAATAGCATGCTTTCATCTTACTTATTGTTAGACTGTAACAAAAAATCAAATTTATTATATAAAATCTAACTTTAGAAATCTGAAAATAGGAAGTAAAGGTTAATAAAACTTATAATCATGAGAATATTACTTGTAATTTATCAACGAGCTTATCTAAAGCATTTAAAACTTTAGTCTGCTGATCCAGTGTCTGCTGATGGCGCTTAATTTTATTTTCTTCTGATATCCTTCGACTTTCCAGAATGGCTTCTCCAATGCTCTTTCTCTTGCGTGAACTTGAAGAGCCAGAATTAACAGAGATGTCATGCTTGTCAAGTGAAGATATGTCACTATTCTCACTATCTATGCAAACTGAACTGGAGGAGGCCAAAGCGGCTGGATTCATAAAAGGTTTATCTCCTAACAGAGATTCCATCAACTCAGTGTACGGCCAAGATCGGGGATTATTTCCTGATTTAGAATTGTGATCTTTGATGGATTTGAATGTCCTCTTCATTCCATTAAATTTGCTTTGGCACTGTGGGCCAGTGACATCGTGTCCATGGCTACATAGAGAACTACTGATCGACTCCCACACTCGCTTTTGTGACATTTTGCCTATAAAATCAAATAAAATCTGTAAGAAAGCTATAATGAGGATCATGCACTGATCATTATAATGAATAACATATCATTATCTTACCTGATACGACATCTTCCTCTCGCTTCCGATATTCCTCAATGAGGAGAAGAACGGCTTGATGTGACCATTTAAAGATTGAATCTTGTTCCAATACAGGAGTCTCCAATATAGGAGTCTCCAGTAAAGGAGTTTCGGTATCAAAAGTTGATTCCGTTGACACTATGGAGCTTGATAAATCTGGCTCTTCTTGGCACTTTTTTAACAAAGCCAAAAGTTTAGAAGCAAAAACTTTATCTGAAAAGTACAAAGAAACAAGGAATATTAATAAAAGAATGGAAACGCAACGTATATATTAAGAAGCTGATATTACTGCACTAGCATCATTCATTTGGCGCGCAACATAACCTCCCATTACTTACTGGTTTGTACTTTGTGCGCATCCGTGCGTGAGAGACACGTCGTATATTTCTCACCGTCTTCAGAATCTTCTATGGTTACTAGCACATACCCCTTATCCATATTGCAAACAAAAATTCTTTTTCTAATATGTTCACACAGCGTTCGGGGAGTACGTTTTGGCGCTATGAGCGCTGTAAGCATCTCGTGCCTCACCTCGGAAATCTGAGCGCGAGTTAGCGCAGGTGATAACGTTGCAACGCACAAACAGTGACGTCATAAAGCTGCTATTAACGCTACAAAGCAGCTCCCCGAATGACCAAAGCGCGCTCCAGGCGCCAAAAGTGCGCTCCCCGAACGCAGCCGGGATTGCCAACGTATTTGAGTGAACTTTTTACCCCACTTGATCAATCACTCAGAAGATCTAATCGACTAGCTAATTCTTCCACGCAATCATTTCATATTCCAGCTTTCAGAACTGAAATGTATAGAAATTCCTTTCAGACATCGGCCATCTATTTTTGGCACTCTCTTTCAGGTAATATCACGTCAGCAACTTCTTTCGCAACTTTTAAGAGTCTTCTTCGTAATTACTTATTTTCATCCGAATTCGCATGTTGAGTTCTTACCTTATATTTATCTCCTCTAGTTTTTAGCTTTTTCCTTAGTGTTAAGCTGCGTTTAGTTCTAAGCTGCGTTTGATTAATCTTCTTCTGTATTATTTTTTCCTAGTATTAAGTTGCGTATAGTTTTAAGTTGCGTGTACACTATTCAATGTATTATTTAATTTGTTTTTATATTGTTATAATGTTATGCTTTCCTTGCCCTTTAACTTCGCTTGGGCATAATATATCAATCAATCAATCAATCAATCAAATCATCTCTCTCTCTCTCTCTCTCTCCCATCTCTAGAGAGATCTCCCTCTCCCCTTTCTCTAACCCTTTCTATCTCGAATAGCTCTACATCTCCGCCCTATACACGCCCGCTCTCCCCTCCACCACTCCCACTCCTCTCCTTGCTCTCCCTCTCTTCCTCCCTCTCTCTCCTCTCTCTCGCTCTCTACGCTACTTATCTCTCTCTCATACTCTATCTCTCTCTATCCTGGTGGACTTAGATGGTATTTTTTGATTCGCCATGATAGGGTTGGGCGTATGGGAGGAGCGTAGCCTGTTAAGGTAAACGTACCAGTGGCCGCACACGTCCCAGTCGCCGCACACGACTTTAATGTTTTCAATTTATTAAGCATTTCGTGAAGAATATTGCAAATCTAAAAATTGTGTAGGGATCTACAATACGTTATTGTAATAACAAACAAATTTGAAGTATAATTCTGCACGGATTACCATTTATTTTAAATTGTTTATTCGGTCTCGCACGTCACGGCGGTAGTTTCAACGCATTCCTTATCGAATATGCTAAGGATTGCTGAAAGCTTCTTAAGGTTTATCGTTCCACCTTTTCGTATTTTGGAGGTAAATTATAGCTCATTTTATTCGGGAGAATGTATTCTTACCTATGCGGCGGTTTAATTGCTTATAAAACAAAATTTAATTGTAAAATCTTCCTGTTCCGACATTGGGACAAGCAAATCATATGCTGTACCCCTATCGAGACGCTGTTCGGATATTGGTACAACCCTGCGAAGTTCACTAGTCCCAGTAACCGCACATCGCGTAGCTGTCTCTCGATCGATGCAAAGTTTGTAATTTTGGTGTTTCGATTAAAAAAAAAAACAAAATATCGTGTGGAAAACCGATTGATAAGTAAGTACTCATTGTTGATAATATCTGCAATAAATCTAATGTGCATGCTGAATCTGTGCAATCAGTATCAGGAAAATTGTTTGCTGTTTACATGGAGAGGTTATGTTACGGATGAATATATTTTTGTCTAATAATCGATAATTTTATAATAAAATATATAAATTATAGTTGTTACGTCCAACCCCAGGATTAAGATAAGAAAAACTAGGAAGCGAAGGAAAGGCTAACCAGAGGGGTAGGGGTAAGGAAGGACGCAACTAGACGCTTAAGAATATTGCTCGCAGGTACACGCTCTGAGGCGCGTGGCGCGAGCCGAACGCACTTTCGATGGCTCAGGAAGGGTCAACGTCCGTAGGGACGGTAGGACGCCTTCCGTGAGCGGTGCGATCGTCGGTCCTCTTTTAAGTCAGGGAATTTAATCCCTTTAACTTAGGATCGGACCACGTGCAATTTCGAGAGGTGGAAGGGATTTGTGAGCGAGGTCTTATTTAAAATAAAGAAACATTGAATTTAATCTTACAAACAAATTAAACATTTATTACAAATACTTGTTACTGACATTGAGTAGAGAATCAAGTAGTTGAGATAAACGCAAACGGACTGTATGTCATTTACGTGTGTGTGTGAGTGTATGGTTACCGCGGGTGTTACATTAGTGCGGGGGTGATCGGGCAGGATCTTTGAAGGGGAAACCTATTCAATGCACATCCTGCCCGCTATTATTACAATTGATCTTAGAACTGAGGTTACATGAATTTAATTAAATATGTGTGCGGTGTGTAGGTGTATTCGAAACTAAATTAAAATAAAATATAAAGAGATGTCCGCGGGGTGAGAACAGAGAGACGAGAAATTAAGAAATATTATAAGCTAAGCGTTAGGGTAAGATGTACATATAAATATATTAAAACAAAAGAGAGTTTATGTGAATGATTTAGTACATTTTGCGGATTCAGGCTGATATGCGTAGATACCTTTAATGAAATTCTCTATCGAGGGGAAACATAGATGTGAGTTAAAATAAATAAAATGAATTTTATAACTATTATTCCAAAGTGATCATCTCTGGATCGACTACTTCCTCGAGATCGACGGTCGAGGCGGTCGAGGAGGTCGGGGAGGGACTTCGGGAAGAGGAGGGGGAATCGGGAGGTTCCAGCAAGGTAGTGGGATCGCGGTTGACGGGGACCACGCGAAAAGGGGCCACGCGACAAACAGGACGAGAAAACGCAGGGAAAGGGCGAGATGGTAGGACAATAGGGCGAGGTGGCACGACGGGGCGACTCTGCTGTGAGGAACAGGGTTCCTCCGAGAAGACTGGTAGAGGCGGTGGAGTGGCGAGACACGGAGGATCGGCGTTCTCGCGTTTGTGTCGGAGGAACTCCGGCACCAAATCTCCCAAGTTCTTTCGCGCCTGCCGATTCTGCCGATTCCTTCTCCGTTTGATCGAGCGGAGATTCTTCCCTTCAAGGGGTGGAACTTCCGGGACCATACTTGCTGAATTCTTGTAGCTGAATCGGAGAAGCTTCTTGCTCGATGATTTTCTCCCGGAATGGGACGTTGGTCTCGTCGGTGGGTGAGTCGGAGGGGCTGATGTTTAGTCGGATCTCTTCCACTGACTTTAAACTTGGAATCGTGACTTGAAACGAGTAAGATCACGATTGTAATACCGAACAATACGTAGGCCAAAGCTTGAGAGACTGAGAGAATTGTTCTGAGCGGTGAGTCTTGTGATGTCCCGGTTTATATAGGAAGGTTCCAGATGGGAAGGGTGGGTTTCGTTGTGGGAGGAAGGTGTTTCGTTTTGGGAACTTCTGGTTGGCGGGATGTTTCTAATTTGTGTTTAAGGGATTTCTTATTGGGCGAGATGTTTCTCCCCCAAGAGGAAGATTTTTAGGTTTTCGCCTATCCTAGAGAGCTAGGGACGGTTATCGATTTTTCCGGTTTTCCATTGGTGAGTCCCCTCGTAAGGCCCCCACTGTCTTATCAGGGTTGCAACCCAGCGATTCTTCCAGTGACTCATTTGTTTTCGACTATCGCCGATTTCTCTTTTATTAGGGTCGGTCCCTGTTTTCAGTATCGACAGACAAATGTATTCCATCCAATCTTTATTGCAGTTTTATTGCAAACAGAAACTTCCCCCACGTGCTCTTACGGATTTCTAAAAGCACGTTTTAGATCTCGTCTCTGTTTGTCGGGACATTGCGCGGCCAATTTTGGGCTAGTCGCGTGATGCGATAAGGATCCTAACCAAACTCTGTATGGGATTAAGGCTCTCTTTGGCGCGTTGTGTCGCCGGGTTTATAGCTATGGGCCAGACAAAATTGATAAAACCGATCAAGTATGTCCTATCTGTCAGTAGTTTGTCAGTTTGTCATCTGGAAGGTTGCTTTTAGTTGCCCAACCAAATAGGCATTTTGGTCATAAAAAGGAGGAATGTGAGGAGATCAAGGCTCACTCCCCGATCGATAACCATCCGTGCCTAGTTTACCTATCATAATCTTAAGGCCTATCTTAAACCCATAGGAATTTCCGCGAAAAAGGGAAATCGTGGAGTTCGCAGGACGTAACATAGTGAATATTGAATGTAATGAGATCTTCATGCAAAGAAGGTAAATAAATAAAAAAAAAAATTTAACAGGTTTACTATATTTCATTGCAGAAATCCTGCATCATGCCGAAGGCATCGAAAAAAAAATATTGCCAATCTTCGGTTGACAGTGCTGTAGATGCTGTGGCCTGTGGAGCAACGATAAGAGCAGCGAGTGCACAGTATGGAGTGCCATTGAGCACATTATTTGGCAAACTTGAAAACAAAGCTCCAGTAAAGGCGTCGATGGGACCTAGCTCGATTCTCACAGCAACCGAAGAACAACATCTCGTCGATTGGAGTTTTCACGTCAGTGAAAGAGGATTTCCCATCACTAAAGAGCAACTCCTCAATGCTGTTCAGAAGTTAGTCGTCGAATTAGAACGAGAAACACCTTTTACGAACAATCGTCCGGGTCGTCACTGGTACGAAGCATTTTGTCGTCGGCATAAGGAACTTTCTCAACTTATTGCTCAGAACTTAACGTACAGTCGTGCGTCGGCGACGGAAGAAAAATTGAGGGGTTCCAGGAAGTTTCTCAGTACTTGGAAGGCAAAGGCCTGCTGAACATCAACCCTTCGCGAGTCTATAATTGTGATGAAAGTGGGTTCTTCTTATGCCCGAAGGCTGATCATGTCATCGTTCGAAAAGGGGCGAAGAGAGTCTACAACGTCGTCAATGCCGACGAAAAGGAGAATCTCACGACTCTTTTCATGGTAAACGCAGCAGGGATCTTAGTTCCTCCGATGGTGATGTTTTGGTATCAGCGTGTACCGAAATTTGTAACCGATAATGTTCCGTCGGGTTGGAGCATCGGTACTTCCGATGAAGGCTGGATGACTGCCGAGACGTTTTTCGAGTATGTAACGAACGTCTTCTACCCTTGGCTGCAGCAAAGTAACGTCAAGTTCCCAGTCGTTCTCTACATTGACGGACATTCATCTCATTGCACTCTACCGCTGAGCAATTTTTGCAGAGAAAAGAACATCGAACTCATCGCGTTGTATCCCAACGCTACACATATTTTACAGCCGTTGGATGTCGCCGTTTTCCATCCGTTGAAAAGTATGTGGAAAAGAACCGTGAATCAGTGGAGATTTGAGAACCACGGAGATCGTTTGAAAAAAGAACAATTTGCACCTTTATTGAAGGTCGCACTTGATTCTTTGGATTTAACAGCAACGATAAGAAACGGATTTCGATCGTGCGGCAGAGATGCCAATGGTGCTGTTTTGCCCGCTGCCTGCACGCCTGGTGGGGGACACGCACACAGCTGCGGAGCCGTGTACGTGTGCTCGGCGGCGGCTCGGGCAGGTTCGGGCGGGTGGAAGAGCGCAGACATACACTCGGATGTCTCGTTCTTCCGCGAGTCGTAGCATAGCCATAGCCGGTTCATCGAAACTCGTATGCGTTAGCGCGTCGGCTGACTTGGCTCGTCTATTATGTCTCGCTTATTCTTCTGATGTTGATTTATGAATAAAATATATATTATGCAAATGATTGCAAATGACAATAAAATACCCCTTCCCACACTAGGCGCGAGACACTATCGTGTGTCTCTTAATTATTTAAAAGTAATGAAACTAACAACAAAAAATGTTAGTAAAATTTATTAATTACATAAATGATGTCTAATGAAATTATATTATCTTTATTCTGCAAATAAACTATATAAATTAAGTAAAGAAATAAAAAACAGAAAAAGCTTAAATAACAGAAATCCACTCTTGGCCAATATGTACGCTTTCTTGTAAAAGAATCTTGTTATTAATGTAGAAAGATGACTTTTGTTTGTAATTCTTACATTTTTAAAATAAAAATATATTACTGTACATCATCAGCACACTACGTAATTTATATTTTCTCTTTACCACATACGATTATATATTTTTAATCCATTTATTTTAATAAATATCTGTACATATTGTTGGAATACATTTGCTGACTTAATATGACTCATAAAAATGTAAAATTAAACGATGACTTTCAGTTTTTATTTTATATTTGCGGTTTATTATTAGTAATAAATTAATAAAGAAATGGAAGTTTTAAAATATTTATTTTCCTTACAATTATTTGATTTTTATAAAATGTGCAATATTAATGTCAGCAAATCGTATATTGGTTACCGCTTTCTACATGACGACCAATATGAAAGAGAGGGCGCGAGTTGAGAAGGTCCTGTATGGTAAGAAGCGAGGGGAGTCGTGTGGCAGAACCCGTGTAGAAAACACGTACGTCTTGCCGACCGTGTTTACTACACGTTCCTGTTTACTTACTGTTGCGCCTTATTCGTGACTTTACTTCCTCCCTCTGTTTCGTAACATAAAATAGTTCTATCCTGGTGCACTTAATCCTGTGGCAAAATTTAATTTATTATTCCTGATTCAGGTATATACACAACATCACGTAATCATTCGTGTCATGTAATCTGGTTTTTAAAGTTAGCGCATTTTTGAAGTTTTTTAATTTTGTCAGCGCACTTAGATTTGTCATTCGACATTGTCCTGTATTTATTGGATTATTGAAGAATAAACATTTGTGATATAAATTTCCCTACTCTTTGTGTCTAGTTTCCGGACGTGGAGCAACATCCGTCATCATTTTCTAAGGTCGCTGATTGACTTTTCCTGCTTACTCTTCTTCTCGCAAAAATGTCTTATAAAGTTAAAAACTTGATTTTATGTAGAAATATTTGGAATACTAATCCTATTACGAATAGTAACAAGATCGATGTTATAATGGAGAACATACGCACAACCAATTGTTTCTCCGCGAGACACTTGAACTCTATAAAAGATCGATTGACCTATAGCTTTCTTCCTCAATACAATAAAATGTGGAAAAAAGTGTCTCGAAGAAGAGATCTTTTCATGATCAAGTATGAATCTTTTTTGCAGAGCGATTTCGAAGTTCAATTCGATCATTCCAATAATAATGATTTCCGTAATGATGTTCTAATTGATCAATCACGCAATGATTCTAGAAAGTTGAACAAAGGTCGTCCACGACTATCATATGATGAGGGGTCAGCCAAGACCAAAAAAAGGCGCATTGAGGAACTCGTTTCTAGTTGTAGCGAAGAAGAATTAACAAGAGCACTCACATTGAAAAAACAGCGATCTGCTAACGAAACTGTGACCGAAACAGCAGATTACGCAGAAAATGATAATATCAACAATGTCTTGGCAATGTACGTAGATTTACAATTAACCAAAAGAAAATATAAGAAGCTAAGGATACTGTTACGTCCTGCGGACTCCACAATATCCCTTTTTCGCGGGAATTCTTATGCGCCCAAGATAGCCCTTAAGATTAGGATAAACAAACCGAGTACGGACGGTTATCGATCGGCAAGTGAGGTTAGGTTGTAACCGGACGGTAGTATATGGGAGCTCTATTCGCGTCGGATGTCCTTCTAACGCACGGTCGCCACTCGGTTTTCCTATGCTACCGAGAAGGTAAGTGTTATTCGTTTCCGAAGATATTAACTTTAATAATTAATCCTTCTATTGTTTCAGGTTTCCCGCTGGGACTGCTGATCGCCGCTGCTGCATCCAGGATCCTCGCCTTACCGCATACCAGGAGCAACGCGGAACTTCGATGGATCGAGACTTCGGGATATCGCGTGAAATTCTATCTTTATTATAAGGTTCCCACCTCGTGATGGATCGCCGCCGCTGCTGACTTCCCGGATTCTCGCCTATTCGCATACCGAGATCAACGCTGGACTTCGTGGGATCATCGCCGATGGGCAAGGTAAGTAGAAGGTAAGTATTTTATGTAACACGTGCATGGAAAGTGGCCCATTGCGCACGCTACGCGTGCGTGATAGACCACTTTCCACGCACTTGCGACATAAAATAGGGTGTGCAAGTCGTGCGTAAAGATGAAAATTCCCGGGTGCGGTGACCGCACTCGCCTTCGGCTCGTGCGTCAACTCCGCACCCGGGAATTTTCATCTTACAGCACTTGTTGCACAAATAACTATATAGTAATTGTAGTAGATGAATTCCAAATAACAATTCTCCTTTATTTCAGTCTTCGATGCACCAAGCTATTGACAGATGTGAATGAGCACAAGTCGCTCACGCCTAACGGCTTACAATCACTTTAATTCGTGGCCACGCAGGACCGCTCGTTATCGTTAAACGAGAAGTAACGCTGTTCGCGGGCGTTCCCGATTGTTATATGAAACGAGCAACTATTACCGCACACCGGTCGATCGCGCCTGAGACTAAGTTCACGTTCGCGAGACACTTACGGAGATACGTGTATGCGCTACCGTTTCATTCGAGAGACTGCCTCGAGTCGTGGGTCTCTCTTCGGCTCCCTACCTTTGCCGTTACCCCCACTACTTTCTATCTCCCCACTTTCGCGCTACCGCTGTCGCCCATTGGTCGCGCTTTCCCTGAGTGGGGCGTTTTCCGCTATTGGAGGGGAATCTGTCGACTTGATCCCGACGTGGGAATCCTCCTCGGCTGGTGCCGCTGCACCAGGTTGTCGTGGCGCGCCGTTTTCGCGTGCCGACGACGCCGACCTCTGCGCACGTCTCGGGGAACGATTCTCACGTCGTTTTCGTACCCTTTCCCCGTAGATGACGTCCGTGTGGTGTCGATGTCTTCGGCCGTTGACGCCGACCCTCTGGCCGTCGTCCCCGGGACCTGGTGGACCTCCCTCTATGATCTGTTCTCGTAGAGGATGTCCGCGTGTCGATTTCGCGTTCTCTTACTCGCTCTTTGGCGCCGACCCTATGGACGTTCGCCCCAGGTTCGCCTACGCCCGTTCCATACCCTTTTCCTCGGGGAAGTGGTCCACGTGGCGATTTCCTCACCGCGTGTACCGCGTACGTCGCCGACGTTACTATCGCGTCTCCCAGGTGTCATTTACCGTGAATCTCGCGACTCTCCTCGGGGAAGTCGTTCGTGTCGCCAACTCCCGTTCGCGCGTTCCGATTACGACGCCGAGCCGATTTACGCTATTGCCGAGTAACGCTTGTTGCGTATATACCGCTTCTTCTCGGTGAACTCGCTCGCATCGCGAGAATTCGCACGGTCGCTTATTCTTTGGCGCCGACCCTGTGGTGGTGTGCACCAGGTGTCTTTGTTTCGAAATTCCTCGACTTTCCTCGGGGAAGTCGTCCGCGTGTCGAGTTTCCGAACGCGCGTCCCTACCACGACGCCGACCTGATTTTCGTGTGTACCGGGTATCGCCTTTCCGTCCCCAGGTACCTTTCCTCGGAGAAGTCGCTTACGTTTCGATTTTGCTCCTCCGCGTCCCTACCACGACGCCGACCTGATTTTCGTGTGTACCGGGTATCGCCTTTCCGTCCCCAGGTACCTTTCCTCGGAGAAGTCGCTTACGTTTCGATTTTGCTCCTCCGCGTGTCTACTACGACGCCGACCTGATATTCGGGTATACCGGCTATCGCCGACCCGATTTCCCGTTGTTTTCCTCGGAGAAGTCGCTCGCGTCGCCAGTTTTTTACCGCGTGACTCTATCACGACGCCGACCCTATACGTGTCTCTACCAGGTGTCGCTCAGCTGGTTTCTGCAACTTATTCCTGAAGATTGTTATGGTTCCCAAAGTTGTCGCGAATTTTCGCCGATTCTATCGCGTGTTGAAAAATAATAATTGTCCTTGCATGGGAACCGAAAATAAACTTAATACCGTTGAATCGGCGCGTATTTAATCGATGCCCATTAGGCGTGTCGGTTATTCCTATATATATATGTCTTAGTTTACCTTATAACTATGTGCCCAACGGGGCAGAGTCCGCCTGACTCTCGCGAAATAAACATAAACTTTTATTGGCCGCGGTTTAACTAAAATAAAATTGTCCTCTTTGCATTGACTTTATGCGGCCATCCGTTCGTCTCCTACCTGCATTCGTGGAGCGCTTAAAGCTCCGACTCGTCCCCTGACGCTGGTGACTCGAAGTCATCCGAAGGTCTGCCGCCACATTCTCCTTCGGGCGTCCTCTCGCGGGTCCCTATCATTCTCATCGCCTCCGCGATGTTCGCCGCGCGCTCCTCCGCCAGGTTTCGCGCGATTCTCTCCGCGATGGCCGGCCAACCCCTTGGCCCCTCGTACACTGCCACCGTGGTAACAGCGGTTTGCCGCCGCTCCTGTCGCCTTCTTCGCGGCGCGTCCACGCGTTCTAGTCGCACGCGTGGCGACCAATTCGCGCGGCGCAACGGCATTGCGTCGATCGGTCGCAAGGTCTCCTCACATTCCTTTTTTTTATGATCAAACTGCCTATTTGCTTGAGCAACTAAAAGCAACCTCCCAGATGACAAATTACTAACAGATGGGGAATATGGTGACCAGATTCTCATCAACCTTGTCTGGCCCATAACTATAAACCCGGCGACACGACGCGCCAAAGAGGGCTTTATTCCAGACGGAGCTTGATGGGGATCTGTATTACATCGCACGACTCACTCAAAACTGGCCGTGGGATGCTCCGACAAACAGAAACGAAACCTAATACGTGCTTTTAGAAGTCTTAAGAGCACGTGGCGGAAGTTTCTGTTTGCAATAAAACTGCACTTAAAATTGAGAAGTATGCATCGTCTGTCAACATTAAAACAGGGTCGCAGGATAAATGAGATAACCGAAAAACAAAATGCGTCACTGGGAGAAGCGATGGGTTACACCCCCAATAAAGGTGGAGTGTCAATGGCGCGATTTTTGACGCTCAAGCCGCGCGATTACAGCCGCGCGTCTTTGATTATGGTCTGCTTTGCATGTATTACAATGGAACTATTGCCAATCCCGCGTTTTTAGTCGTACGACTCTAGCGATTGTGACGACGCGATTCAGAATCGCGCGACTCAACTGCTCCTGGAGCAGTCTAGCCGCGCGGCTCAGTTCACTCAATTGTATTTGAAGCAGTTTAGTCGCTAATATTTTGGCAAGTTCTACTTTTTAATTAAATTAACGTTCCACAATATGAATGATTTTATGCTGTGTGAATTGGTGAACAACTATAAATGTTTATATGACTCACAAGATAAAAATTATAAAACTTTTTGAAATTCTTCTGTCTCTCTTGCAATAAACAAATCATTTGCAGCACTCCTATAGCTTTCATAAAATAATAATAATGTAATTTCTTCCTCTTCCTCTTCTTTAATAGCATGAAGAATCATTAAAGTTTTTTCCTCCATGTTTCATAGAAGACTGCACACAGAAAAATAATCATTCTACAGCCAAGAAAAGCACTTTACTTATTTTCTTTTACTTCTTTTAAGTAAATTTTCTTTCAATGAAGAATATTTTCTTAGTAATAGTTTTCAAATATCTTGACACAAGTCAAGAATATTGTTTTAAGTAAATGTAATGCTTATAATGACTTTATGGTAGATTTGCAGATCAAGTATTTGATAAGGCTACGTATCCGCAAATCTACCATAAAGTCGTTGTAAGTATTACATTTACTCAAAACAAGATTCTAGCTTTTCAAAGACTTGTGTCAAGATATTTGAAAACTATTAGATTATTTTTCTCTGTGAAGTCACGCGACTCTCATCGCGCTTTTGATAACAGTATGCGCGACTGCTGTCGCGCGATTAGTGCCGCGCGGCTTCAATCGCGCGGCTTGAGCGTCTAAAATCGCGCCATTGATACTCCACCTTAAGACAGTGGGGGCCCTTATAAAGGGACTCACCAATGGAAAACTGGAAAAATCGATAACCGTCTCTAGGATTCTAGGATAGGCGAAAACTTCAAAATCTACCTCTTGGGTGAGAAACATCTCACCCAATAAGAAATCCTCTAAACAAAAATTAGAGACATCCCGCCAACCAGAAGTTCCCAAAACGAAAACCAGACACCTCCCACAACGAAATCTACCCTTTCCATCCTTGGAACTTTCCTATAAAAATCGCGACTTTAAGCACTTGCTGACACTTCCGATCCGGCACGAGACAGTTTACTTCTAAGTCCGCATATTTTCCGCTTACTTATATTCTAACGCCACTTTTCTGTTGTTCACCAACTTAAAGTATCGCGAGTAAATTCTGTGCGCGCTAAGTGCCACGAATCACCCTCACAGCGAGATCTGCGGTCAGCACCAGCGCCTGACATAAATATATATATATATATATTTTTTTTTATACATATATATACATATATTCCAACGAAAAGTAAGTCCTAAATATTCGGTTACTCTAACTTTCAATTGCCTCCACACGTATAAATGTATGTAAGTCGTACCATAATAGCCATTCTATTCCTGTCTCTAATAATCTTAGCGTTCTCCGCTCAAGATTGTTATAATCCCTCTTGGAATTACCCTAGCATCACTTGCTCAGAGTAATTATCGAATCCTTTCCCTTAGCGATAACACGCTCAAGGCACTCCTCTACCAACCCGTAATTCTGCTTCTCACGATTCAGCTGTAATCCCCCAAGCATTATTTGCTCAGAGGATTCTCTGTGTCCTTATTCCTAGCGATATTCGCTCAGGACCTCCCGTTAATTCTCAGTTCTCCCGCTTAATTACCTTAGCGTCATTCGCTCAAGATAATTAAGAATCCTTATTCCTAGCGATATTCGCTCAGGACCTCCTGTTAATTCTCAATTCTCCCCCTTAATTACCTTAGCGTCATTCGCCCAAGATAATTAAGAATCTTTATTCCTAGCGATATTCGCTCAGGATCTCCCATCAATCCGCTGCTCCTACTTAGAGTTATTCTCCCGCCTGGTTGCTTTAGCGATTATCCGCTCGGAGTAATTAAAAATCCTTTCCTATATAGATGGTATGGAAACATAGAGCGGGCAGGAAGCGAAGAGAACGCATTCTGCAGCATCAAAACCGGCAGAATAGTTCTCCAGTGATAACATCCGTCCTCTCCGGGAGATTCATCTCCGAGGACGCCCTAGCCGAACTGCGCCGGCTTAACGGCCTACACTCCGCTCCGACGACGGAGAATAAGACCCAGTCCTCCCCGGAATTAATCGACCTGACCGAGTCTACACCGGTCATTGATTTAACCAGCGAAAATCCGCCCGCGTCAGATTTTGACGAAATCACCGCGCGTTTCGATTCGATCGAAAAGTTTGTCAACCGCACCTACGCCAATCACTCAGAATCCGCATAATGTACAATTACCATTTACATAAAATCTTCCTTGTTTTAACATATATATATATATATATATATATATATATATATATATATATATAGCTTACCCTAACGCCTAGCCTATAATTATTTCTTAAATTCGTGTCTTTCGTTTTCACTCCGCGAACATCTCTTTATATTTTAATTTAGATTCAAATACACCTACACACCGGACACATATTTAATTAAATTCATGTAACTTCATTCCGATTAATTGTAATAATAGCGGGCAGGATGTTTATTTTCAAATAGGTTTCCCCTTCAAAAATCCTGCCCGATCACCCCCCGCATTTATGTAACACCCGCGATGAATACACCTTACACATACATTTTCACTTTAAATATCTCAATTCCCGGTTTAATTTGCCTACGTCTTATTGTAATAGCGATAGTTTACTTAATTCAGAATAAATGTTTTATTTATGTTAAATATAAATTTCCATTTCATTTATTTGTAACTTAAGACCTCACCCATTACTCTCCCATCTCTCGAAATCGCACGAGGTCCGATCCTAAGTTAAAAGGATTAAATTCCCTGACTTAAAAGAGGACCGACGATCGCACCGCTCACGGAAGGCGTCCTACCGTCTCCACGGACGTTGACCCTTCCTGAGCCATTGAAAAGTGCGTTCGGCTCGCGCCACGCGCCTCAGAGCGTGTACCTGCGAGCAACATTCTTAAGCGTCTAGTTGCGTCCTTCCTTACCCCTACCCCTCTGGTTAGCCTTTCCTTCTTACTCCTGGGGTTGGACGTAACAATACATAGCGTAAGCATTAACCCTGGTAACGACTACCCCACTTATGCTACAATTATGGATGGCTAAAACAAGCTGTTATCCAGAGCATATAGAGGTATCAGATTCAGGAGCAAGTGTGCACCTTATATCTCTATTGGAACATACAACGAAGAGGATACTTGCGCAACTGAATCGAGATAAATTTGAAGAACTAAGTAATAAAAAATCATTACTTATCGGAAAGTGGGGCATGGATGGTGCTTCTGATCAGCAAACAACGAGACAGAAATGGAACTCAAGGCCAAGCTCCTCCATGGAGAACGTCTTACTGGATAACTTAAACACTCATGCAGATGATACAGAGGATGTGGATGTGGGTGATAATGATGCAGCTGTATTTATGATCTCCTTTGTTCCACTTCAACTTAAAGCTAATAATCTCGTCGTTTGGAACAATGAAACGCCCTGTTCTCCTCATTTCTGTCGACCAGTAAAGTTCCAATTTATTAAAGAGAATGACTCGCTTGTACGTGAAGAATATCGTCACTATACGGAACTACTCGAAAAGGTTAAAAAATTTGATCTGGAATACAAAGGCATATCACTTGAGGTGACTTTTGATCTTAGATGTACAATGATTGACGGGAAGGTTTGTCACGTTCTTACTGGACAGAAGGCGTCCAACCGTTGTAATATATGCGCAGTCGGACCCAAGTTGGTAAACGATTTATCTCACGTGAACAATCTTCCATGTAATGCGGAAAATTACAAATTTGGTCTCTCTACCTTACATTGTTGGATTCGTTTTATGGAATATTTATTACATATTTCATACAATTTAGAGTTGAAGAAGGGGTCCGCAAGAACAAAGGAGGAAAAAGATTCAAAGAAGGCAAGAAAGACACTCGTCCAAAAATCTTTGAAAAAGCTGTCAATCACAGTGGACGTTGTTAAGCAGGGAGCTGGAACAACAAACACGGGGAATGTTGCTCGCTCTTTCTTTGCACAAGCTGAATCTGTTGCTACAGCTACTGGACTAAGTGAAGTTCTAATCAAAAGACTACACAATATTCTACAAGTGCTTACATGTGGTAACATGGTAGATTGCAGAAAATTTGAAAATTATTGTTCGAGGACTGCTGAGCTGTGTGTTGAACTTTACCCATGGTACAAGCTACCCCCATCCGTTCACAAGGTTCTACTTCACGGGAGCAAGATCATCGAGTCACTTAAGTTGCCGATTGGTTGGTTCTCAGAGGAACCACAAGAGGCAAACAATAAAATTTTTAGAAAAGCTCGAGCAGATAACAGTCGAATGTGTGAACGGAAACTTACCAATGAAGACATTATGCATCAAATGTTACTCTCATCCGATCCACTCATTAGTTCTCTAAGAATAAAAGAGGACAGAATAAAGAAAGCGCTGTCAACAGAAGCTGAGGAGCTGCTTTTAAAGAACTATTAAATCAGAAGGAGAATATGGAAACGCGCTTACCTACCGAGGAAACTTAATACACAGCTACTTACATATAAATTTACACACACTGTCACACACATACCTATACACACGCATATGCACAACACACACTCGCGCTAAAAAAAATTAAAAAAATTAAAAAAAAAATTAAAAAAAAATTATAAATCTAAAAATAAAAAAACAGTTCAAAAACAAAAAATAAACATAAATCTAAAATCGGCCCTTTTTAGAGCTAAATGATGTGCAAAGACTGATCGAGCAACCTCCACGTGGTGCATATTCGGTAATGCTAATGCCGACAGCAAAATATAACCTTCGTTACGTTTTTAAGGGTTAAGAGTTTAAGGTTTAAAGGTTTAGGGTATAAAGGTTGAGGTTTTAAGAGTTTAGGCATTTCGACGTTAAGTGTCTCCAATTTTGCAGGGGACTTGATGGATTCTTGTAAGGTTAGATCGCATCATTTTGCATTTGTAGCAGTGACGCATTATAGTGAACGATTTCCCGAGTATTTAAAAAAAATTCATTAAAATCGATAAAAATTTGAATTGTCAGCAGATTTTTGTCCAAAAAGAGGCACTTTCTGCCCACTGTGCGACGTGAGATGGGGACGCTCGATGGAAGGGAAGTCAACTATGCGGAAGCACCGGTGATTGAACTTGAGTTCCGGAGGAGCTCAGTGACTGCTCTCATAGACACCGGATCGCAGGTGACAGCGATAAAACGCGAGCGGTGTGAACAGTTGATGAAGGATGGAGAAGACATCGAGAAATTACCAGCCGCTCGGATAAGACACAAAGGAGCTTTCTCGAAAGTAGGTGTGCCAGTGAGCGACAAAGTGAACATAGCTTGTCGATATCAGAAGCAGACGCTGACGCATCCGTCTTATGTGGTGGACGACCTAGCATTCGAAATCGTGCTGGGAGTCGATTTCCACGTGCGGCATCGTATGACGCTAATTTATGATCCTTGGATAAGCGTGAGATTCCTGGGAGTCAAGAGAACAGCGTGGGGCGACGGATTGGTCGAGGTGCTGCGTGGGATGATGGAATGGCACGGAAAGATGTCGAAAGTGTCAGAAAAAATGATCGAGAAGCAGCGAGAGTCGCGCAACGAACGCGCGAACAAGGCAGAAATGATCGAAACTGCTGGAACGATCGCGAACAAGATGAGAGAAATCATCGACACGCACGCAGGGAGCAGCGTAATGCCGATGGTAGGAGAGTTCCGCGAATACGAAGAGCCGATGGTGACCCAAAATGACGGGGAGCCTGCGCGGAACGAAAGAGGCGGAGCCTCGAATGACGGGGAGAAAGGGAAGAAACGACGAGATGTCAGGAATGACGGGGAGCCGGCGAGGAGAGGCGCGGCGATCTTGCACGCGATATATCGTACCGACGACGACGAGCAGGATGGAGCGAAGACAGTCTTCCTGACGGATGTTGTATTGAAACCAAGGACGCCGGAGGAAGCGGAAGGCGCGAGAACGGACCGTCACGAAGACGCGGACAGTTCGGTAGAAATGATATGCGAGAAATCACCATCGATCCGTATAACCAGAAGACGGGTGAGAAAGAAAGAAGGATTGAGACGGACGAGAAGACTGCTACCGGGATTGTGCAACCACAAGGCGAGGAAGAGGAAGGACGACATCCGGAAGCGTTGGGATCTTTCGCGATTTGTGAGACATCGAACGCGAAAGAGATTGGTGACCGATTGTGGGGATACGAAAGAGGACGTGACTGATCGCGTAACCGAACCATGTGAAATCGCGATCGAACCGGGAGACCGGCCAGTGCGCGAAACATCGTGGTTAAGCGCGACGAGTAGCGTCGTGGAGGTGCCGGAGTGCGCGAACGGGAGTGACGGCGAACGCGATCCCGTGGCCGTAAGCGACATAGTCGAAATCCAGCACCAACAGACGCGTGCGCGAGTGCCGGGAAAACAGTGTTCACCGACGAGTGGGTGCGCATCGAGATCCGGCGAATTTTCGATGGAAGCGAGTCGAGGTGGTCGAGCGCGGGCACCGCCGGGAACACACCTGCGCGAGAGACCCGTGTAACCGACGACGGAAAGCGGCATACGAATTCTGTCAGAGTAAGTGCGCGTGATTCGAGCAAGGACGGCGAAGACGAGCGCTTTCCAGCGAGTACCCGCAAGCCAGGTCGGAAATTACGCGAAATTCGCGATTCCCACCACGAAACTTCGGGCGCGTTCGCGCGCGCGCGGAAGAACTTTCGCGAGGCAGGGGGCGCTCGCACGAATATCGACGAGCGCGAAACACGCTCCGGCGCGACCAGTCGTTCGACAGCCGCTCAAGCGATCGGAAGCATGAGTGACGAACGCCCAGTGAAAAGGGCGATACCGCTCGAGGAGATTCCTCTCGAGGACCTCACGCGGGAGCAACGCGATGAGCGCATACGGATGGCAGCGGAGCGAGTGGAGGACCACCGCCGATACCTGGCGAATCAACAGTTCGCCACGGAGACACTCGCCGGTGTGGAGGCGTACCTGAGAACAATACCACCCGACCACTTCTATTCGACCGCGGAGGCCATACGCTCCCGAACAGCTCTCACGCAGATTCTCGATGATATGGTCAATTGCCAGAGGGAACAAGGGCGTACAGTTCGAGCATTGCACGATATACAAGTGCCTAGCGATGTCCCAGGCGAGGAGGACGTAGCGAATTTGAGCGTCACGGCTACGTTGGACTGGCCATACCGACGGGACGGAACACGACGTCCATTTCGGGTGATCATGGACTTCTTCGGTGAGCGCACGCACACCGAAACAGCGATACTGGATGCACCTCCGGAGCGCAGGCCCGTGCCGGTATGCTGGGTCGGGGAAGTGGATGGAGGCGTAACAATGCGGGAAACTGTGCCCCGCGCAGAAGCGGTGGAGCAGCCGCCGGAACAGCCCAGTGGTCCAACCGAGGCAAATACATGCAGGGTATTGCGGCTGGCTCGGGAATACCCGATCGCGACAATCAGCGCCGCGCAGCGCACACCCGTGCAGGATACGGTGATGACTCCGACGCAGGGCCAGCCGCCGACACCGAGACAGGATACGACGGCACAGCCAGGGGGCGGCACTCAGCAGCCCATATTACAGGACACGCAGATCCCGGCTATCGGTGACGTCGCCATAATCGCGACGCAAGAAGCATCATCGGCAAAGGCGGCCGGCGAGCGACCGCCAGCGACGACCAGAACCCTGAGTTCGTCATCAAGTGACACGACCATAATCACGGTGTCGGAGAGGAACGTAGGCGTAACCCCGCCACGAAGAGCGACAAGCCCAGGGCTCAATTATGTGCGGGTGGAGAACATTTCCGACGACGAGATCCAAGAGATCCCCATAAAAATAACGATCCCTGTGCCTAAGGGAAAGGGGAAGGATATGAAGACGTGCCGGGCTATGATGGCGGTCAGCCAGCGCAGGGCGGCGAGGACGTCGCAGGAGCGCATGAAGATGCTCGACGAGGAAGACGAGCTCAATCGCAGGGCGATTGAACGAGCGGAGCGACGTGCGGAGCAACGGAGGCAGGAGCGACGGCGAGCGAGAAGAGAGAAGGAGCGCGCGGAACGTCGCAAAGGAAAGAAGCCCTCTGCGCGGGACGAGACTACGCGCGCAAAGGGGACGGGGAGTATGCGACCGCGCGCTGAGTTTGCGAGGCCCGCGGGATTTAGACCCCCACGCGTAGTCTTAGATAAGATTTCGGCTGAGGCCATACGGCTAATGGCGGAGAGCAAGCGCGAAACAAAGCGCGTAGAGAAGATGGCAGCGGAGGCGGCAGCAGCGCTACCGGCACGTGAAGCGACGCGAGATATGCCACCCATACCCGCGTCGACCCCGATTCCTCCCGCCGTTCCCATTACAGATACAACAGCTCCAGGCGTCGCGGCGGACAGGCCGACGCAGCGAAAAGAGCCGGGGAACCAGAGTGACGAGTCCGGGTCGTTTAAGAGTCCTGCCACACCGACGGACTCGGAGTGCTCCAGGAAGGAGTAATTCCGCGTGGTAAGAAGGCGCTCCGAGGACGTAAGGCAATGCGTGATACCCCGTCCGGCGCAAAGTAGTATGTAAGACTTAGTTTTAAGAAATACTATTCGTAGTGATATAAATCGCGTTATAAGTTTCGTTAGAGATAAGAGTTTGGCCATAAAGGCACTTAAAAATAGTTCGACGCAGCGAGCGTCAAGTATTAAGACCGATTCAAACATTTATTTGATTTAAAGTCGGCTCAAGCAATAAGTTTTCGTTTAAGTAGTTGAATCGGTTGATAAAAGGCGCGAGTAAGAGGGCTTGAGCCACACGTAATCTTCGTCGCGAGCATGCGGCAGAAATTCCAAACACCCGGTACATCGCACGAACAAATCCGCATTGGAATATGTTGGCGCGTTCGTAAAATACGAAACGGGACGTCCGCCACAGGTAGAAACACGACAAATTCATCGCTCGATACCTGGGGCATATCCTCCGTAGATCGGCGTCAAAGTCCGAGTAAGATTAAAGAAACGAGCAGACGGAACGTATTCTCCGAGAACATTCGATGTAGGGGAGAAACGCGGAACCTGGTAGGAACAACGCGCGGATCGGCGTCGAAGTCCGTCGACGCGATAAGAAAGTAGCGACGGGGACCTCTTCTTCAAGAAGAGTCGGAAGTTTCGAGAAATTAGGGACCTGGTAAACGGAAAGAACGGATCGGCGTCAAAGCTGCGACAGCGGGGTACGAAATAGCGATCCGGAAGTCATCTCCGAGGCAAGACGGTATTATCGAACAGAGCGATACCTGGTATAAGGGCCATTCCGCGTGAACCGGATCAGTCACCTCTCAGAAATGAATCAAATTTTGCATATCGGTAGTTTCTGACGAGATAAAATATGGTGTCAAATATTTTTTTTTTAATTGCAAATTTTTTCGATTTATGAATAATGGAAAATTTACCGCCTTTTTATTTAATAATTGCATAACTTTTTTCCTTTAAGTGCAATACAAAAATTTTTTAAATAAAAGTTGTCACAAAAGGACTATATTTTATGATAAAATTATTTACAATATAAAAAAAAGTTGTTTCGTACTATTTATTAAACAAATTATTTTTCAATAATTTTTTTAACTGTCAGGGAGACGATCGAAAAATAAAAAAAAATTTTGTTAGAAACTTTCAAGCTTCCAATATACCACAAAAAATTTTCATCGATGTGTTTTGTTTCGTTATCGAGAAAATAATTGTTTAATTTTTGTACGCGTGAAGAATCGGTACTCGGTGTGGCAGCCACGTCTGTACGGTGACCGCTCTCGCTCGCTGGCCGCGCGGCGCGCTAGGCGAACTTAATATCCAAGTTAATTTTCTCAAAAACGAAATACGATGATGATTCGCGACCACGGTTTGCTGGACTTTTCTCGTTCGCTTCACTCATACTGAAGTGGATTGAAGATACGGCGAATTTGACCGGGACGCGAATCGCGAACGATTTTAAACAAGCGGCTCCAAGTAATTAATTAAGAGGAATACCTTCTTAGGGCGAGTGTCCCGAGCGGTCTGGTCACGTGGAATTTCTTTCTCGTTCCGCCGGCTTGGTTGTGCACCATCTATCTGCACGCGTGCGTACCCTTTTGTTAATAACAAGTTTCTCCTGTACATACAAATCTTCATTTTTCCTACTTCTTTCCATCTCTCTCTCTCTCTCTCTCTCTCTCTCTCTCTCTCTCTCTCTCTTCTCCTCTCATCTCTCTCTCTCTCTCTCTCTCTCTCTTCTCTCCCCCCCTCCCCCCCCCTCTCTCCTCTCTCTCTCTCTCTCTCTCTCTCTCTCTCTCTCTCTCTCTCTCTCTCTCTCTCTCTCTCTCGTAAGTATTAATTGTGCCACGCTGTATTCTTGCTCCTGCTTCGAGTTGATCTATTTTCTGCCGTGAGCTGCCTTCGGGCCTTTTTGTTGCAGATCTAAGCAAGTTTTTCGTTGCTTGTCACGAGCCTTATTCTTTTTCTTGGAGATTGCCACCTAAATCCGAGTATTTTCGTGACAAGCATCATTACTCATCATAACCTCTCTTCTTGGAATCATTGTCGATTTCTCCGAATTGCCTGTATGAAGTGTCTTGCTGCGCATGCGCCTGCTTGTATCTCCTCTTTCTACACCTGCTATTGGGCCTGACGTGTGTGCTCTCTCTCTCAGCGCATGCATTACCATCGGTGGGCCTAGCACGTGCTACCGCTTGTTACCATCTGTGGCTTTTGCACGTATTACCATCTACTACTGTCTGGATTGCCCTACTGCATTTCTCGGGTTCTGATCTTCGACTTGATTTTGTATTACTTATGCAGTGCTTCAAGTGTAAGAAGTCAATTGCGACTACTTCTGTTGCATGCGAGTGCAACAAATTGTTTCATCCCGGCTGTGTCAAGACGTATTCCCTGACCAAATACGCGGATCACTGCTGTAGAGCCTTAGCAGCGTTACAGGTCTTACCTCTTACGCCGCAGACTGACAGGTGTGCACAATCATCTAATATCGATGATATGGCTTCTCCCTCGGGCACGCAACCACAATCAACTGAAGTGCTGTTAATGTCTATACTGTCAAGGATGGAGGAATCTGACAAGAAATTGACTACATTTATGGAGGATCAACGAGCTAAGAGTGAGGAATCGAATAATAAATTGGCGGCTTTTATGGAGGATCAGCGTAATATTAATAGAGAGATAAATAACAAACTGAGCAAGCTGAACCTTATCGCAGAAACGGTTGCCCAAAACTCTCAGCGTATCACCAAGCTGGAGCAGGAGTGCTCGACTCAGGCGCGTGATATCCAGGCTCTAAAAACGGCTCAGGCGCGTGATATCCAGGCTCTAAAAGCTGCTCGGCCCTTTGAGCGTTCTGAAGACGAAAACAAGTTAATTGTTTCAGGACTGCCTGCGGCGTCGTTGATTGCCCCGACTGAGCTTGTCGGCAACGTATTTAGAGTCCTTGATATACAGCATCTCTCCTGCCACATTCTTAATGTTAGACCCATGACACGGAAGTCTCAACCCGAAGCAACTCCCGGCCGTTCCACGGGGACTGGTGACAGTGGTTCGCTTGTCGTCACCGTAGCGTCTGGTGCTGTCCGTGATATTGTGATCGCCAAAAAGCGTGCACGACGCACGCTGAGGCAGAGGGATGTTTGTGGCAATGACTCGGATCGGAGTGTTCACGTAAATGAGTTGCTCCCTAAGGACATTTACGAATTGCTTCAACAGACGAAGCGTGTAGCTAAAGATAAATCTTACGCGTATGTCTGGGTGAGGGGGGGTCGTGTACATGTCAGGCACTCGGATGGTAAGCCTGTTATTCGAATTGACTCGGTTTCTGATCTTGATAAGATGGTTTGACATGTGCGTTCCGATTGCTCGTTGCCATCCGTCGTTCATCGTGGCTCGGTTTTAAGGTCCACTCGGTTTTGCGTGGCTCAATTTAACGCCAATTCCCTGCGGGGACATATTGATTATATTAGGCTGCATTGTGCCACACGTTCTTATCATTTAATTTCTGTCTCTGAAACATGGCTCAATGTGAATGTCTCTGATGCGACTGTTGCCTTGGACAATTACTTCTTGGTTCGTCATGATAGAGTGGGACGGATGGGTGGTGGAGTGGCGTGTTACGTGCATAAGTCGCTTCAGGTTAAGATCTTGGCAACTTCTAATTATGTCTGTGATAATTCACCTGAATATCTCCTTATCGAGATACGTCTACCGGATGGTGAATCGGTGCTATTTGCGTCTATTTATAGAAGGCCTAAGGGTCTTCTCTTGCATGACTTTGTCGAGTCTCTTAACCGATTCTCTCATCTCTACAAAAATATTATTATTGGTGGTGACTTGAATTGCAATTTATCATTGACTAACTTCGAGGCGGATTATTTGCGTGAATTAATTTCTAGTCTATCGTTACATATTGTTAACTCTGAGCCTACCCATCACACCGCGACTTCAGATTCTTGGCTTGACGTGCTTGTAGTGGATGATATGGACAAAATTATATCATTCACTAAATCTCAGAGTCCTTTCATTGCTGGTCATGATCTTTTGGAATTGTCTACGTCTCTCAGCTCTAATCTTAGACCGGTGTGCTCTATTTCTCGGCGTAACTACAGAGGAATTGTTGACACAGAGTTCTGTGATTACCTTGGATCCATTGCTGGCGCAGTACGGTCTGAAATCGATGGTGTGTCAGAGGATACTGATGTGGACAGGCTGTGTGGAGTGCTGTCTGGTGCCTTGTTGGGGGCACTTGACACCTTTGCCCCTATTCGTAACTTTGTAATCAGGAAGCCTCCTGTGCAGTGGCTGACTCCTGAATTGATTGCTCGTCTACATACTCGTGATCAGCTATATAAGCGTGCTAAACGGGCCAATAGTCTCTTAGGTTATGCTTCCTACAGACTCTTCCGAAATCAACTCAATGCGGATATCAGGCGGGCTAAGAGCGAATTTTATTATAAGTCTCTCATTGGTATTATTGACCCTGCCAAACTGTGGAGAGAACTTGCTCGACTTGGGCTTGCACAAATAACTCTCACCTCTCCATTACATTTCTTCTCATCTGATCAGCTAAACTTATATTATGCGTCTGTTTCCAATGCTCAGCCTATATGTCTTCATTCTGACTTTATCTCTGCCACTGCTTTGGTCTCGCGACCTTTTGATCGTCCTGAGTTTGTGTTTTCTACTATCTCACCTCGGTCAGCTTTTGAGTTTTTGTCTATGCGACCTCTCCACTCTTATGCTTCCGGTTCAGATGGTTTACCGCTGTATGTTCTGCGCATTGCTTGGCCTGTTGTTTCGTCATCGCTTGTTCTTTTATTTAATCGATCGTTAGACACTTCGTCGTTCCCGTCAGAGTGGAAGAAAGCTCATATTCGCCCGCTTTCTAAGATTCGAACACCACTATCCCCGTCAGATACCAGACCTATCGCGAATTTACCTGAGCTGTCTAAATTATTGGAACGAATTGTTGCTTCACAGATATTAGACTACCAAACAAATACGACATTCTGAATCCCAGACAGTCTGCGTACCGCTCAGGGTATAACACACAATCTGCGCTTCTGCGGGTTGCAACGATATCATGCAGGGGATGATGAGGGACTTATTACAATTATGATACTGTTTGACTTTAGCAAGGCATTCGATACAGTCTCCCATCTACAACTACTTATTAAGCTCAAACAGATAGGCTTCTCTGATGCTGTCTTAAACTGGATTTTCTCCTACCTAACAGGTCGTTCTCAAGCGGTTATTGATGACGAGGGCAATCTTTCTGACTGGATTTTTACTTCGTCTGGAGTCCCTCAGGGTTCCGTGCTTGGCCCTCTGTTGTTTTCTTTATACATTAATGACATTTATAGGATATTACGTTATGCATCTCACATGATTTTTGCGGATGATGTCCAGATCTACCGCCTATGTTCACCTGCTAATATTCTTCAGGCTCTGGAATTGATTACATGTGATGCCAATGCTATCTTCGATTATGCTAATACGAACGGACTAAAGCTAACCCTGCGAAATCTAAGGTTATTATTTTTGGAAGTCGAGCTTATATTAATAGCATTGATCTTGGTAGTCTTCCACCTATCATTGTGAATGATACGCCCCTACCTTTTGTAAATGAGGTTAGGAATTTGGGTGTAATCTTTATGTCTAATCTTTCATGGACGAGACATATCTCGCTGATATCACAAAGAGTGCATTACGCGCTGAATAATTTGAAGTTCAATAAGAACTCTCTTTCTACCAATCTCAGGATTAAACTTGTCACTACCTTAATCATGCCACATATTGATTATTGTTGTCTCGTATATCATGGTTTGAGCGGTGAGTTGAATATGAAATTGCAAAGGCTCGTCAACTGTTGCATTCGGTTCATCTATGACCTTAAGCGTGACGAACACATTACACCGTATCGACGTCAGTTGAAGTGGCTTTTGGTTGAAAATAGGAGATATTACTTTCTCGGATGTCAGACCTATCGCATTCTGCATATGTGTTCTCCTTCATATCTACGTGAGCTTTTTCCTCCTCCCGATCCAACACTTAGGAGATCTGACCGACTAGCTGCATCATCCACTCAGACGTTCCATATTCCTACTCACAGAACCGTTGCTTTCAGAAATTCCTTCCAACTTTCTTCCATATATTTCTGGCATTCTCTTCCTAGTACAATAACTTCGGCATCTTCGCTTGCATCTTTCAAGAGCCTACTTTTTGCGTTTTTGCTTTCGTCTGAATCGGAGTGACGGGCTTTTGTTCTTTTGTTCTTTTGTTGTTCTTTTGTTCTTGCATACCTCTTGCGAGTGTACTAGTCCTTAATTTTAGGTTGCGTAATTTTAAGTTGCGAGTGTACTAGTCCTTAATTTTAAGTTGCGTTGCTATTCTTTATCAGTTTTAGTTGCGTTAGTTGTAAGTGGCGTTAGTCTTAAGTAGCGTAGGTTGTAAGTTGCTTGTAATTGCATATTGTTACTGAGAGTGAGCATGTGCTTGCTATTATAATTTTCTTTGTATCTTTTTGCCCTGTAGCCATTGTTGGGCATAATAAATGATCAATCAATCAATCAATCCTCTCTCT
>JASTWL010001216.1:0-47904 GCA_035220575.1 Temnothorax rugatulus
CTTTCCGGCTCTTGAGTCAGTCACCTCGGTCCGACATTTTGCGACCCATAGTCAGTACCACATTTGAGATCATAACTAAAGGAACGGTATCTATAATTCCATTTCGCGGGGAAGAATATGCGACTGAGTTTGCTCATTATTGTCATTGCGCCACTGTGTCCTCTTGCACCCGCGATTATTTCCTTTTCCGCGTAACACCTACGTTTGGCGCAGCACCGAATACGTTTAGCGCACGGATTGGCGCCTTTCTCTTATACCGACTATAAGCAGAGATAGATTATGTATGCAGAACGATTTTATACAAAATGCACTCAGACACCATGTTTTTGCCACATCACACTATCAGTCATAAACAGTGCAAAATGGACAGAGATTGCACGGCATAATAGTATACAATGGACGTTCGCATGACGAACAGATTATATTGTCCAAGAGTATATAAGGCCTGGTGTCGTGTCTACGAACAGCGTACAAAAACGAGAATATTCCGCTAATTTCCACCATACACAAAACTTCGCATGTCCGGAAGTATAGTAAAAGTACATGCAACACATCTTTTTAAAAGGATCCAATGTATTCACCTCTGCTTGATTCAAAACTCTGAAAATTTCATCTTGAACATCATCAGAATGCTCAGATATTTTACTGTCATAACACGAATCGTTAGAAATAAGTGCATCATCATCAACTTCTTCTTGTTCATTTACTTCTGTAAGGCAGGAGGAGGTAGAGCAAGGAGATTTGAAAGACGCGGGATTAGAACCGGAACTGTAACGCGCAGATTGGTAGACGCGAGCGGGAAGCGATACGCAGTTGTTAAAAAAAAAGAAAGAAGCGAAGGAAGGTCGTCGAGAACAGTCTTGTGTAGGGAGTGGTCGAGTGAAGAGGCGTTTGAAATAAAGAGAGTTTTTTCTGTTATGCCGAGCCGATTCAATGCCCTACAATTATCAGAAGTGGGATATAAGATCCATCGTATATCAGATCCACATCGGATCCTGATAACTGAACAATAAGCGTGCGTGCGAGACAGTGGACGCGAGTAAATCGTGACGAGTCGCGAACGAGAACAGGCCATACGGGTTGTTGCGGGAACGAGAGGAAGTTGTCGCGAGCTTAGTGTTCTCGAGTCGTGCGAGGTTCCTGTGAGACGAGAGCATACGGCGATCGGCGGGATCCGGAATCACGAGTGTCCGCTGAAACGAAGACGCGAGACGACGAGTGCGTGCAAGTACGACATGTACTGTGGTAAAAGCTTCGAGCAGTGGTCCGTAACCGAATTGAAAGGACGATTAGGTGCTCTCGGGCTGAGCAGGGCTGGAAGGAAAGCCGAGTTGTTCATAAGACTGTGCAGAGCTGATCCAAGTGGACTGAGGATGAGCAGCGGAGAGAACGGCGCAGGACAACAAACGAATGTTGAAAAGGACAACATGGCCGTCGGAAGCAATGGCGTGCGAGCGGTAAATTCCGGAGAAGACAACATGGCCGCCGGAAACGATGGCGTGCGAGCGGTAAATTCCGCAGCCGAGTCAGGCATTCGGGAGCGAGAGTTAGATCTACTGCGGCGTGAAAGGGATCTAGTGGTGCGAGAATTAGAGGTGTTACGCATAGAGAACGCGAGCTTGAGAGACACGATGGGGCAGCGAGCGGCCGAAAGGGAAGTACCAGCTTCGTCCGGTGAGTCTTCAGGATCGCCAATACAGCGGTCGATAACACGGTCGGTAACGGCACCATTACCACAAGAGACGGTTAGGCAGAGGCCGAATATCAATGCCGTCGGCGAGTTGCTGCCAGAATTCAAAGGTACCAGCGATGTCTACTGGCGATGGGAAAAACAATTTAAATTGTTATGTACGACGTATGAATTGGACGATCGAGCTGCCAGAATTCTAGTCGGCATGAAGTTAAAGGACCAGGCACTGAAATGGTTCTATTCCAAGCCAGAACACCTGGAGATTTCCGTGGAAGAATTGTTCGAAGAGATGAGGAAGATGTTCGATCATCGACCGGCCAGGATAATACTAAAAAGAAATTTCGAGAAACGTGTTTGGCAAGTGGCTGAGGCATTTAGTGAATATTTCCACGACAAAGTGACGTTGGCGAATCAGGTGCCAATTGAAGAAGAAGAGATCGTCGACTATCTAATTGAGGGCATATCCGACGTGCATCTGAGGAATCAAGCAAAGATTCAGCGGTTTCCTACCAAAGAAGCGTTACTAGGAGCGTTCAAGCAAGTTCGGCTTGAGCCTGAAGGAAAGGGACGATCGCAAAAAGGGAGCGACCATGCGAAAAAAGAGGCGAGCGACGGCGCAGAGAAGGAGAAGTCGCAACAAGAAAAAAAAGTGCGGTGCTACAATTGCAACGAGTTCGGACACAAAGGTCGAGAGTGTCAGCAGCCGAAACGTGAGCGAGGTTCCTGCTTTAATTGTGGCAAGGCAGATCATAGAATTAAAGACTGTCCACAAAAGGTTAAGAAGGACACGGCCAAGGAGAAACCACGGGACGCGACGAAGGGATCGACGGAGACCGAAGCGAAGCAAATCGGAGTCGTAGAAGAACAGATTTTTAGAGACTTGCGATATAAGTTTGTGAGTACTGAGCTATCGGTAGAACTGACCCTGCGTACGTTGTTAGATTCGGGAAGCCCGATTAGTTTTATAAAAGAATCTTTTGTACCGGTAAAATCAGTGACGCGAGTGAATAATGAGAACAATAAATATATCGGATTGAATAAGAGCCCGTTAGAGATTAGCGGAGTAGTAAACGCGACCGTAGAATTCGAAGGTGAAACTTTAAGTGGATTACTTTTACGCGTAGTGCCAGATTCATCAATGCAAGCCCCGGTTGTTAACGGTAGAGACGCGTGGAATATTTTGGGATTGACGGTTAGTCGTGAAAAGAATGCGAGTGAGAAGCGCGAGAAAGAGAACGAGCGCGTAGATTTCCTTGAAACAGATGCGTGTGAGATTTTAAATATAAGCGCGAGTGTATTAGCGGGAGACGAAGTGGATGCATTAAATATAAGCGAGGAAGCTGCACCTGAGTGGCATGAGCGTTTAAAGGAGTTGTTTAGAAACGAATATTTGTTAGCGGAGCGACCGCCTACTCCGAAAGTGCGTGCGGAACTTAAACTCAAACTTAAGAAACATACTCCATTTCATTTTGCACCACGTAGGCTATCTTATCGCGAGCGTGCGCAAGTGGAGAAAATAATCGAAGAATTGAAATCCAAGGGGATTATTAGACCGAGTAAATCACAATACGCTTCACGAATAGTACTAGTTCCAAAGAAATCGGGCGAAATAAGGATGTGTGTAGACTATCGGTTTTTAAATGCGCTAATCGAACGAGTAAATCATCCTATTCCAGTTATCGAGGAAGTAGTAGAGTCAGTAAATGGTAACAAGTATTTTAGTTTGGTAGATCTTAAAAACGGATTTTACCACATTGACGTTGCGGAAGAGAGTATTCCATACACAGCGTTCATTACCCCGTTAGGGCAATTTGAGTTTACTAAGATGCCGTTTGGGCTGACGACAGCACCCATGACGTTTCAGGAATATGTAGAGGAGGTTATGGAAGCATTGATTCGATCAGGTGACGTGCGAACTTACCTGGATGACTTTTTTATAGCGACGCGAACTTTAGAGCGACATTTAGAGGTGCTAAAAATACTTTTTCGAATATTAGTAGAAAATCGGTTAGAATTACGGATAGACAAGTGCAAGTTTCTGTATACCGAAATAGACTTTTTGGGTTACATTGTGACGGGAGACGGAATCCGCCCTAGTGAGTCGGGAATAGAAGCAGTAAAGACTTATTCTGTACCACGGATGTTCGAGGAGTTCAAAGATTTTTAGGAATGTGTGCGTATTTTCGTAAATTTGTAAAAGACTTCTCGATAATTGCGAAACCCTTGTATGATCTATTGCGAAAAGGTGTGGTATTTCAATTCGGTAACGAATAATCAGTAGATGGAGGTGATGCAAGTTCGGCTGAATTGCACCATTTAAAGCGAACAAACTGATTAACATCATCCTTTAGTTTATGGCATTGTATAATCCAGTAGATGAAACAGAATTGCATTGTGATGCAAGTTCGGCTGGTTTCGGAGCGGCCTTATTGCAAAAGAAGGAAGATGGAAAATTCCATCCAGTGTTTTACTAAAGCACAGCAGAGTTGTCGAAAGTAGCTATCGTTTAGCGCGTTGGAGACATTAGCTAATATAGAGCGAACATTAGAGGTGCTAAAAATACTTAAATATTAGTAGAAAATCGATTACGGATAGACAAGTGCAAGTTTCTGTTAGACTTTTTGGGTTACATTGTGACGGGAGACGGAATCCGCCCTAAGTTGTTCGAGGAGTTCAAAGATTTTTAGGAATGTGTGCGTATTGTAAATTTGTAAAAGACTTCTCGAAATTGCGAAACCCTTGTATGATCTATTGCGAAAAGGTGTGGTATTTCAATTCGGTAACGAACAAATGGAGGCATTGAAACTTTAAAGAACAAACTGATTAAATCACCTGTTTTGGCATTGTATAATCCAGTAGATGAAACAGAATTGCATTGTGATGCAAGTTCGGCTGGTTTCGGAGCGGCCTTATTGCAAAGAAGGAAGATGGAAAATTCCATCCAGTGTTTTATTACTCAAAGCGAGCTACAGAGGTCGAAAGTAGATATCACAGCTTCGAGTTGGAGACATTAGCTATCGTTTACGCGTTTAGAAAATCCGAATATATTTTGCACGGTATAAGATTTAAAGTAGTTACGGATTGTAATCCTTGATACAGACATTAAAGAAGAAAGACATAACCCGCGTATAGCCAGATGGCTTTAGAGATGCAAGATTTCGATTATTATACCGAACATCGAGCGGGAACGAAGATGCCTCATGTTGATGCATTGAGTAGAGTGTACGAAGTACTCGTGGTCGAGGATAATTCGTTCGAGGCGAACCTACGATTATGTCAACATTAGATCCGAAAATTCGTGAGATCCGAGAAAAATTAAAGAAATCAGAAGATCGGTACTATGAGATGAGAGACGGTTTAGTTTATCGTAAGTGGGGACAAAGAATCTTGTTTTATGTACCACACGGAATGGAATACGAGATTATGCATCGTTATCATAATGAGTTAGGTCATTTTGCGACAGGGAAAACATGTGATATTATAATGCAAAGCTATTGGTTTCCGAAACTGCGTGAGAAAGTAGATCAGTACATAAAGAATTGTTTTAAATGTATTGCGTATTCGAAACCTTCAGGAAAGTTAGAAGGATATATAAATAGTATACCTAAAGAAAGCGTTCCTTTCTCAACAATACACGTAGATCATTATGGGCCTATAAAAGGTGCTATTGCGAAAAAACATGTGTTCTTAGTAGTAGATGCGTTTACGAAGTTCGTGAAATTGTATGCGGTAAAATCGACTTCGAGCGCCGAAACGATTAAATGTTTACAGGAGTATTTCCGAGCATACAGCAGGCCAAAGCTTTTAATATCTGACCGAGGTACTGCATTTACCTATCGAGAGTTCGAAGACTTTTTAACAGAACAGAACGTGAAACATGTAAAGGTGGCCACAGGATCACCTCAGGCTAATGGTCAAGTTGAGCGATACAATCGAGTGTTAGCGTCCGCTCTAGGAAAATTGAGTGACGAGGAAAGTTGGCCTAAAGCATTAAATGAGATCGAGTTTGCTTTAAACAATACGTTTTGCAAGTCAACGGGAGCAATACCAAGCGTCTTATTGTTTGGGACAGAGCAACGCGGAAAAATTATAGATTATGTTAAAGAAAATGTGTTAGAAGAAAACTGTGTTAGCGAGCGTAATTTAACTGAGATTCGCGCTAAAGCGGCTGAGCAGATTGCGAAGGGTCAGTCGTATAATGAGCAATATGTAAACCAAAGACGAAAACCTGCGAATGAGTATGAGGAAGGCGATTTAGTTGTAGTTCGAAACTTCGATTCAACCGTAGGAATATCTAATAAGCTAAAACCGGCGTATAAGGGTCCGTATTGTGTAAAAAGCGTCTACGAAATAATCGTTATATATTAAGCGCTGTCGAGGGACACCAGCTCTCTCAGCGACCGTACCAAGGTGTATGGGAAGCGCAAATATGAAGCCCTGGCGTAGAGACGATCCCGTAGAGGAAGTAGAAAAGACGGCCGAGGCGGCCTTGTAGTCAGGACGGCCGAAGCTGTAAGGCAGGAGGAGGTAGAGCAAGGAGATTTGAAAGACGCGGGATTAGAGCCGGAACTGTAACGCGCAGATTGGTAGACGCGAGCGGGAAGCGATACGCAGTTGTTAAAAAAAAAGAAAGAAGCGAAGGAAGGTCGTCGAGAACAGTCTTGTGTAGGGAGTGGTCGAGTGAAGAGGCGTTTGAAATAAAGAGAGTTTTTTCTGTTATGCCGAGCCGATTCAATGCCCTACACTTCAATGTCCATTTCTTCTTCTTGTTCATTAACTTCAACGTCCATATCCTCTTGTTCAAATAGTTCCTCGAAATCCATTGTTACAAACACACACACACACACACACACACACACACACACACACACACACCTTGCTTACTTGCACTCACGCGCTAAAATATAAACTTTGGATAATATCCGAAGGTTCTTTTCCAATAAAATTCGCTATCGAGAAACTCCCGGTTCGATCGGAGATCGGCGATTCCCAATTCGCGACGGATCAAATACCTCACTATGCACAAACTCCACAAATGCACTCTAGAACAATTTCTCATGCGCGTTTCGCCGATCTTCACGATTTTGAATTTACTATTGAGCACCGGTTTGCACAGTTTTCGTATTCGTCAAGCATGACAACCGACTCTCACTTCCAGCCCTCGACTACTGAGCGTACCCTCAAATTCATCCTTCTATATCTCACTATTGTCACATCGTTTGTTTATCATATCTAATTTCACCATGATCTCAGCATCCGTACGGATGCGCCTTGCGAAAAACCTATAATGTACAGTTTTGCACGTGTGCAATGAAGTCACCGCGAGACACGTATGTTCATGTCTTTAAAACATCTCTTAAACAACTATCAAACTAGTAAAAACATCTTAAAACATCTATCATACAACTAAAAACATCTTTAAAAATCTCTTAAACAGCTATCAAACAACTAAAACATCTTTAAAAACATCTTTAAAACATCTTTTAAACAAGTAAAACATCTTTAATACATCATTAAAACAACTATCAAACAACTAAGACATCTTTAAAACATCTTTAAAACATCTTTTAAACAACTAAAACATCTTTAAAACATTTATAAAATAACTATCAAACAACTAAAACATCTATATTATACTACAAACTATGTGGGAAAAGGGAATAAAACATTTATACATATATATATATATATATATATATATATATATAGTTTATTTAAAAAAATCACTACTGTTCTGGTGTCGCGACCACCAGTTAAATATTTTTAATACATTTTGTAATGCGCAATTCTTAACATGTTTTTCGCATCGTATAGTATTAGTAACATCTAGATTATTTAGAGATTCGATATCTTCGTAATCTGCGCCTCAAAGTCTCAATGTTTAGGTTTCTTCTCGCTTTATTCTCAAGCAGATCCACCAGCCATTCTCGTTTCTGGCATCCCTTGACGTACACAAGAGTCGACGTCTCGTCGCCCTCTCCAAGTACGGCCGATGTAATTAGAAGTTTCGCCATGCTGTACGGCACGTTTCCGTCCTCCCATCGTAGTCCATGGTGATTGCGAATCAACCAGGAAGCGCATGACTTGTCGGATTTTGTGAGGAGACTCCACGGCATGGGGAGTGTAAATATGTAATGCGCCAAAAACGGTCCCGTTTCTCAGAACCGCCACCTCCTTTACGACAAATTTCATCCCGACGATGAATCCTTGCAGATCGACAAACGTTGGTACGATCATGACGAAACGGCGGAGCAATCTGTATCTTATCGCGATACATCTATGCCTCTTATATCGCAATATCTGCTGATATTGCAATTTACATGATTTTGCGCACTACGTTCGACAACGGACAGTATTCGATTAGGCGATCATGCAAGATGAGACAATAGGCGGTAGTATTTGCCGGTACATTCTCTTTGCAGTCAAATTCTATTCGCACATCCACGGTGGCGCTCTTGACAGATTCGTTTTGTCGCGAGCAATCGATGACAACAAAAGGTCCTTCTGTCAGGAATGTATACACGCTGCAAAGCGTATTACTGTCATCATATCCGTAATAAGTTTTACGAAAACGCGCGTACATATCGAAAAGGACGGCGTATCGATTTTTGCCAAAATCCAGATTCATGTCATCATACGGATAACATTCGGAGTTTAGATAAAGTTTCACGTTAGTCAAGTTACAGTCATCGAATACGCTAACATTTCGCGACATGATATTCTTGCGGACCGGTCTGCAGCGCAAAGATAACGTACCACGGCTTCTCCAGCTGAGTCGCCGTTTTGACGGCCCACGAATGCTTGGTCGTGCTCTGCAACATGGGGTACTCATACAGATCCCACGAACGGAAACTAACACTAAGATATCGCCCCGCTTTCCAAGGCCCGTAGCATGGATAGCTTATTGACCTCGTTCAATGTAACGTGAGGCATTCGCCACTGTACTTTAAACAATTCAATTTCCGGCTCCGTCGCCGGATTTCCTACAATGCAATTGTTATCGCTACGCGCTCGTATCAAAATTATTTCTTGACGACCGTCAACAATCACGCGTTTGTAATCCTCGCAAAGGCCCAGCAACTTCTTGAGCGGTACGCAAAAGCTGAAGTATCCTTCCGATATGCTCGATGTAACGTCCCATCCAGCATTCCGCATGAGTAGAGCAACTTCTTGAGCGGTACGCAAAAGCTGAAGTATCCTTCCGATATGCCTCGATGTAACGTCCATCCAGCATTCCGAGTAGAGATTCGTTATACGATAGCGATACGTAGTTCTTGATGGTAGTGGTTATTCCAACGTTTCTGTTGCGATCAATCTCCACGCCATTGAGCTCGAATCGAATTTCATCAAACATGAACGCTACGCAATTATTCGCAAGCGCTGCCTGAGACTCGTCGTCGTCATTCCTTTTCTTTATCGTCAATCTTCCTTCAACGTAGAGAAAGCTCTCGCACGGCAATGTGTATAAATCCTGCTGTTGTATGGGTATTCTTATCTCATCGTTGTGTCCAAACGTCGTGTTGGCGTACGGATTGTACGTGTGTGTCTCAATTTTGACGATGCTATCGTCAAAGATCGGTTCACCTCCAATGTTTAAGATATTAGCCATTTCGTACGACAAAACCCAATAATTTCAAAAATTCAACGTTCGACACAATGAGTTTCTTCTTTGGCGATCGGATTGTCTCTCTAATTTTCTTTCTCGTCTGTTGCACCTGCTCAGCTTCGTTCAGTACGAGCATCTCACGTTACCGCTGTCGTCTTCGTACGTGCAGTCTAACGGTGATCTCCTCTCCGCGAAAATCAATCAATCGACCGTCCTGATCCACGACGCGAAGCGTCAAGTCCGAAATGCTCCGTACGATGATCGGAAGGTAAATGATCTGTGCCGGCGTTTCCGATATCTTATATCCTGGAGGCACACTCGGTGAAAACTCGTGTATCGTGTGCACGTACTTGTCGTTGCTGTACGCACCCGCGGTCACGTTGCACTCTATGCGAATTGTTTACGTTGATGATATTTATCGGAACGTCCGATTCGTGCCATTGTCGCGACTCCAGCACGCGATTCGTTGAAAATCCCAGCAGCGATCCAATGTTGTTCATTTTTTTTTAATTTATCCGATAAGCGCACTTGATCTCGCTCTTCATCGTATTGTTATTAGCCCGAATAATAATCAATGGGTGCTCTCCATCTTCGTTTGTCGAGACATTATTGGAGTGGTTCCATAAAAGGGCGCGTTTCAGATACATGTCTATATCACGCAGTTCATACGATCCTTCGGGAATGGTAATCTCCTTGTCGTCGTCGTCATAGTAGAATTTATTGTTCGACGAATTTACATTCGGTATCGTGTGATAAGTTTCAAAATCTGTCAGACCGAGCTCGCAATCGCCATCGCTCAAATCCACGGCGGGAAAGTAGCTTACCGCGAGGATGCTGCTCTTGCCGGTGAGCGTAAATGTCAGTGACATGTTTGAATGAATACTGAGATTAAACAGCGTAACGCCGGTCTTCAAATTGATTGTCAACCGTCTGTAAAAAGCGCAGACACAGTTGTCCGCAATTGCTCTGATCGTATCGCTGATAAGGCGTGCGATTGTACTCTATTACATTGTTCTTCAGATACTGCGCCAATTCTCTCGGTGGTCGAAGATAGCCAAAACTGTCGAAATATATGGCACGATCTCCCCTCTTCGCGTACGCCACCCAGTGAGTACCCGGTCCCTCAGCATTATCCAAATTCACGATGCCACTCTCGTTTCGACGTATACCGCCGATCGGTAACGAATCGCGCATGAAAATACCTCTAAAATATGGAATGCGCATACGTTTTGCCAATTGTTGCAGTTGTACGTTGGTAGTTACACCCTTGGGGATTTTTCGCGTCTCTTCGACGTTTTTTTTTCTCGAGACTCCCCGTCCGCGTTTGTACGGAGCGAGATAAAGTCCGTGACCTTCCATGGCGCGATTGTGACGTTGCATCTCTTCCAGCTGACGCCGCGCGGCTTTGTTATCGTTCATGGCCTTTGCGACACCCGCCGCTCCGCCGACCAACGATCCGAGAACCCCCAACAACGGAAGGATCGGCAGGATACCGCCGCGTTTCGCTACCGGAAGTATTCGCTTGTTCTTCTTCTTTTTCTTCGTTTTCAACCCATACCGAGTTTCGTTTTAGTCTTCATGGCCAAACGGCTGTAGCTGTTGCTTTCTCTCCGAGAGTCGAATCTTTGGCGGTGACACGTTTTCGCGCTTTCGCGGCGAGTATATTGTCTGCCACGTGTCGTTCTGCGAGATCGTTGGTACGCGAGTAAGCTATGTCGTTCTCGCGACACGCTGCGTCCAATGGATTAATACCCTGATCACCTCTTACCAATCGTGTTTCTAAACGAGTTCCCGGACCACAAAATTGATAGCCGGGGATATGTAATTCGATCGGAAGTGCGTTTATCGCGCGATTTAATAGACCTCCACAAATTTTTTTCGTAGACATTCGCCGCAGTTCTTTATCAATGGCGCGGGACCGTCGATGTGTGTTCGCTGACACGGTTGATTGTAATGCTCGTAACAACGACGATATTGCTGAACCTCCGAATCTGCCTTGATATGTTCCGGAAGCTTATCCCACAAATAATCTATGTAATTATAAAACTGTCGTAGTAGAATGACCTTTGGTATATACTTTAACTGTTCGGCGGTTAAATCGTAAATATCGCTGTTATCCGACACGAGCAAAAACATTTTAAACACTGAGCATCTCAGCTCTACGCGCCTCTATAAATAGGCCAGCTTTCTCGATACTGTTTTTCAATTGTTGTGGAGGGGAGGTAAAATGCGGTTCGTACGACAGTCGCGGACGATCAAAGTGACAAACTTTGACGATAAGATGCAATTAACGAAAGAGGTACGCAAACATGGAGACATGCTACCGATTTCTATACGCGGTATCTGCGGTCCGTCGAACTGCGGCAAGACAAACGTCTTGATAAGCTTGCTGGAAAGTCCGCACGGTGTACGTTTCGAGAACGTGTACGTGTACTCGAAATCGTTGCAACAACCGAAATATCGATATTTGGAGAATATACTAACACCAATAGAAGAGATTGGCTACTTTACGTTCTCGAATAACAGTGACGTCATTCCACCGAGCGAGGCGCTCCCGAATTCTATTTTTATCTTTGATGACGTGGCGTGCGACCAGCAGGATACGATAAGAGAATACTTTGCAATGGGCCGGCACGCGGACGTTGACTCCTTCTATTTTTGTCAGACGTATGCATAGATACCGAAGCATCTTATACGCGACAACGCAAATTTATTGATTATGTTTAAACAGGATGGCACCAATCTGAAACACGTATACAACGATCACGTAAACACAGATATGTCTTACGATGATTTCATTAAATTGTGTCATACATGTTGGCGACAAAAGTACGGATTCGTGGTGATAGACAAGGACAGCGCGATTTCGAATGGTCGATACAGAAAAGGATTTAACGACTTTGCGATACCGTGGCTAGTTGTTGTCGACGCGTCGATTGAACAACATGGACAGCAGCGAGGAGATTAGAGAGCGCGAGAGGATAGCAAATCAAATTGCGAAAACGAGCGATTCGATTCGCAAAAAAGTATCACGCCTTGAAAACCGGTAAAATGGAGGAAGAAATCGCGTTGGAGAGACACTTTAAGCCTATCATCGAGCCTCTAAGGTAGATTGTCGAAAACACCGTTGGCAAAGAATCTGATGTGTCGAAGATTGAGAATGAAACGGTGTGGGAAGACGAAGTGCCAAAGCTCAAACGAAAACGACCAAACACCTCGTCGGCGTGGGAAGACGAAGAACCAAATCTCAAACGAAAACGACCAAACACCTCGTTTAACGACTCTGTAATGGCTTCAACCCCGGTTACGTTGAAACGATCGATAAATGTGCCATCTAATTTGAGCGAAATAACCAAAATTTTACAACCGCGTAAAACGAAACGATCGAAAGATCCATTGAATGAACCACCGATAACCTCTGCGCCGTCCGTACAACCCACGATGATCGAATCACTCGCAAACGAGGAGGTTTTCGAAACCACGGATGACTCGCTCGTGACGTCCGTTCGACAGCAGTTGCAAACATCTGAGGGTCGAGAAACGTTGCGAGATCACTTGGGTCCATTGAGTCAAAAGTACGTCGGTGCAGTTCTGAGCGGCGATCGAGAAATCGATTTAGACACCGTGTACGGCGTTTATTTCAGCAACGATGGAATGATGCTCGGTAATAAACGTTTTGACGTGGACAACGCGGACAACATAATTATCGACGGTATACGATACGCTGGCACACGCGGTCTTTACCAGTTGATCTTTAAGAAATTTCCCAATAACGAGAACTACACGGAGGACGACAAGCTAAAGTACAAGAGCATTCTGTTGATGACGAATGCTCATAAACGCAATCATGATGCTCACGATCGATTAAATGGCAACAGGGGATACAAGTACACACAGGTAATCGCGCCGTTGATTTCGGATAAAAAGGCTGGAAAAGGTATACCGCGCGCCATGACATTAAACGGCAACAAGATCGGCCATATAATTGCATCGTCAATTTCCGGTAAAAAAGCTGGAAAAGGTGTACCACGTGCCATGACATTAAACGACAACAAGATTGACTATGTTCATTGGGACGATCCCAACGAGCTTGTAGATCGTCTCCGATTGCTCGAAGCTTCGCGCCTAGCGGGTCACAACGGTCACGATAACGAGATCCTGTCGATTATCGAGGAACTTCGCGAGGATGGATTTATTATAAATTAAATCGCGCGTTGACGAGTCATTCAATCAACATCGAAATGCCGATCAACAAGTTTGGTATATCGCTCGGAAGAGGCGGTGCGGAACCGTACTATCAATGGAGCGGATTAATCAGAAGTTACGTCCGCGATAACGCTCTTTGCATGGTCGCCACCGACTTTGACGCGAAATCGCGCAAGATTCGACGGATAACGACACCTGTAGATGATGGCGATGCCGCCAACAAACGCTACGTTCAGCAGAGCGTGCAAATTTTGAAAGATCGAGAGGCTGAAATCGAGAGAAAGATGGTCGCATTCCAGAATAACGTGCAAATTACTCTAAACGAACTTCAAAAGATGATTCAAGATGTAATTGCGAATCATCGCGAATAGATAAGAACGTACATCTGATCTCTGCGTCAGTTGCGCGTCATCGTCATGGCTAGTAAGAAGCAATCGGCTGAAAAACGGCTGCTGGTGGAAGAATTACACGCTCCTGCGAGAAGAAATTTTACGCGAAGACGCGTCATAGTGCACGGATATGATGATCTGTGGCAGGCGGATGTGGTCGAGATGCGTCCATACACGCGATTCAACAGAGGCCACCACTACATACTCACCGTTATCGACGTGCTGAGCAAGCACGCATGGGCCGTACCGCTCAAGGCCAAGAGCGGAATCGAGGTTACTACGGCGATTGCAAAAATAATTCGAGACGGCGGAAGATGTCCGAAAAATCTGCAGACTGACAAGGGGAAAGAATTTTACAACGCAAACGTGGAGAAACTTTTGAAGAAACATAATATCAATCACTATTCGACCTATTCTGTAATGAAGGCATCGGTCGTCGAACGATTCAATCGCACGCTCAAGAACGACATGTGGAAAATGTTTACGCGCAATGGAAATTACAAATGGATCGACTCGCTGCCGGGTCTCGTATCGGATTACAACGCGCGAAAGCATCGAACCATCGGCATGCGACCCATCGATGTTACCCCCGCGATCGCCGACAAGCTCCTAACAACGGTGTACAATCACGTAAAAATCGCTGCTCCCGCGCGATTCAAAGTGGGTGACTCGGTACGCGTGAGTAAATTCAAGACAATCTTCGAGAAAGGATACACGCCAAATTGGACCACGGAGGTGTTTAGAATCGTCAAAGTGCAGAAAACTAATCCTGTGACGTATCTACTGGAAGATTCCTGCGGAAACCTCGTCGCCGGCGGCTTCTACGAATACGAGTTACATCGCGTTGCTAATCCCGATGTGTATCTCGTTGAAAAAGTTTTGCGCAAGAGGGGGGATGAGGTTTATGTAAAGTGGTTAGGATTTGATAATTCGCACAATTCATGGATACACAAGAATAATGTATTGTAAAAATTTATTACAATATAAAAACATATTATACATACAAATGAGTCATTTATTTTCAAAATATCCAACTGTATTTACAATATATACAATATATATACAATATTTTCAAAATATCCAAAAAATGTATTTACTATATATATATATATATATATTTACAATTGTATTTTATAATGCCCCCATGGCAGCGTCTCGGTAGAACCGGGTATAATGTATCGTTTATCGTCGTACGGACTTAGAGCGATTTTCGTTTCGGACACGGTGTACACCTCGTGTTCTTTGGATCTTATGCAAGCCTGCTGTCGCGAGTAGTAAGTGGCTAGGTATGGGGCGTCAATACAAACCCCCACCACCGGCCCCGCCGGCGCCAGGGGCGTGGCCAGACGGTCTGCCCACGTGACCTCGGAGCGCTCTGATTGGCTGCCGTGAGAGGGGTGGGGGTAACGAGGTAATTAAATGGAGCGTTTTGATTGGATACCCCATACCTAGCCAGCGTTTTGATTGGATACCCCATACCTGGACAGCGTTTTGATTGGATACCCCATACCTAGCCAGCGTTTTGATTGGCTCCCCCGCCTAGGGTGTCTAGTGTCTAGTGACTTTTTTGGGGGCTGCACGTGGTAAAAGACTACGAAACAAAAATGACGGATTCGAAATAGTAACTAAATGGCGCGTTCTGATTGGATACTTCATACCTAACCAGCGTCTGATTGGCTCTCCCGCCTAAAAGGGTCCAGCGTCTTTTTGGGCCTGCACGTGGTGGACGACTCTAAGTCACAAGGAAAAATAGCGGAAGTGTCGACCAGCGCCATTTTGGCGAGAGCACGTGGTAGACGACGCTAAGCTAAAATAAAGGTGCCTTTTCATACGCAGCACACTGCGGCAGCAAAATGTCACGTGATTCAAATTTTCTAGAACTGCTTTTGCTGCATTCACTGCTCATGAAAAGGAATAGCGGCAGCAGCATATTTAATCTTAACCTTAAATATATGTTTTTTTTTTGGTTGCGGTTTAAAATTAATTTTAACAGTCTGATAATGTCATACAATCAACATCAATTATATGAGTGGCACAGAAAATGTGAGCAAATAATTCAAAAATATAATGTGGAAAACTTAAAAAGGCAAAAAATTGCGATTACGGCGACTGTTGGTGCAGTTATAGCTTGGGCAAGTGAAATTTCAAGGAAAAAGCGACGTTATAAAAAGAAACGTACTTGGATAACCGAATTTTTTGAACAACGTCGACGATATGGGTTTTACTATACGGCTTTGCCTATATTAAAGTTAGAAGATTTACGCTTTCGAAATTATTTTCGAATGAATACTATACAATTTGAAGAATTATTGGAATTAGTTGCTCCAAAGATTACTCGACAATATGCTATTCGTGAACCAATTGAAGCAGGACAACGCTTATCAATATGTTTGAGGTATACATACGATATAATAAAATAAATATTCTTTTTAAGTTATGTTGCTAATCTTTTTATTTTCATTTCTATTTTTATTTATTGTAGATATTTAGCAAGTGGAGATAGCATGACATCTATGTCATACCAATACCTTGTAAGTTTAACAGCAGTATCAAAAATTATTTCGGAAACTTGTCAAGCCTTGTGGGAAATCTTATCACCACTTGTATTAGTACAATGTAATGAAAGTGCCTGGAAAGCAATTAGTCATGACTTCAATGAGAAATGGCATTTCCCACATTGCATTGGAGCTATAGATGGAAAGCATGTTATCATACAGGTATAAAATATCATAAAATACTCTTTTTTTAACTGGTATAAATTATGTATGTACATATCTCTATCATATACAATAAAAAGTTATGTCTAGAGTTATCCACTTATTATACCAATACAAAATATTTGAATGCCAAGTTTAATTAATCTATACTTTGCAGAGTCCTGAAAAATCTGGTTCAGCGTACTTCAACTATAAAAGGACCCACAGTATTGTACTCTTAGCTATGTGTGATGCTAATTATCTTTTCACTTACGTTGACATTGGAGCATTCGGTCGTCAAAGCGATGGTGGGATTTTCAAACAGTCTGAAATGGGTCAAAGATTTGCACAAGGGAAAATGAATGTTCCAGCTGCAGATGAAATTTATGAAGAAAGTACTACATATCCATATGTAATAGTTGGAGATGAAGCGTTCCCACTAACTTCATATTTGATGCGTCCATATCCTGGCAGAGGTGAATTAACGACTGAGAAAAAGATTTACAATTATCGATTATCTCGAGCAAGAAGAGTAATCGAAAATGTGTTTGGAATACTTGCTGCACAATGGCGATTTTATAGAAAATCTACTATTGCTAAAGTTGATACTACTGAGAAAATGGTAAAAGCAACAATTGTTTTGCATAATTGGCTTCGTAAGCAAGATTTGTCGAGAAGAGAAACATTTATAACACCTGAAATGGTTGATAGAGAAGGAAATGATGGATCAATAATACCGGGTACTTGGAGAAATATAGTTGAAAGTAATAATTCTGCTTTCCAAGACATTGCTGCTACTTCTACACACACGCATGCAAGAGTAGCTGCAGATATTCGAAACAAATTCACTGAGTATTTTTATGAAGAAGGAGCCGTTCCATGGCAATTTTCACGAATTTATCAGTAAAACAAATATAAGACTTTAATATACATGTATATAATAAAAAAATTATTTTATATTTTATTAACAATGAAACTTATTAAAAATGTATTATTAAGCGTAAATGTAATTAATTATAAAGATAACTTTATAATAACTTAAGATAACTTTATAAAGATAACTTTATATAAATAAGGAATATAGGATTAATACTTTTTCTAAGTTTATTTAAAAAATCCAAATGATTAATGAAATATACTTTATTAAATAAATGAAATCCACTAGTTATAAATATTTTACATTATATATTTTTATAATATGTAACATAGTAATTAATCTCGACTTTTTAAACATAAAAAAAATTAAAATACTTTGGTGTAAGCTATTCTTACACTACCCTGCATTGTTTGCATGAAAAAGTAACAAGAGGATAATAATGAAAAATACTTTGGTGTAAGCTATTCTTATAATACCCTGCGCATTGTTTGCATAAGAGTCATAGAAGATAATAATAATGGAAAAAAATACTTTGATGTAAGCAATTATTACACTATCCTGCATTGTTTACATGACAGTCAGAAAAGATAATGAAAAATAATGAAAAAAAAAAAAAAATACTTTCATGTAAGCAATTATTACACTACCCTGCATTGTTTGCATGAAAAAGTCACAAAAGATGAGAAAGACGTGATATTTTTTCTCTGAAGAAAGACATCATTTCAAATATAAGAGTGTTGGCGAATTTGTGATTGCCGGGCGTAACTCCAGCTTCGCCAATTGGCGTAAGAGGAGGCCGAGTCGACCCCGACAGGGATCCGGAGTGCGGAAAATGAACGGACACTGCTCTGTTCACGTCAAATATAACACGGCACTTTATTTGTAATGTACAGTTTCGCCGAGGGCCTTTACAGAACGAGGCGCGGCGTGGAGTAGAGTACGGAATGCACCTCTCGCTGTCAGCGAGGGTGAAAATGCAGACGCTCAGAGGCGTTAAGTTCGTCACCGCACTGTGAGAGCGGATCGAGCGCGCGAATGGCGCGGTTGCGAGTGTCTGCGAGACACTTGGCTGAGTGCACTGACGGCACTGTAACTGCAGCGCGGATGCACAACGGGGCGTAAGTCCGCGTGAACCGCCACTTGCGAGATTAACGAATTCGCGACGGTGAACTTGACCGCGTGAATCGGAGTAGAGATCTATGCGTACGGGTGCAAATCGGCAAGAGGACCGCTTGAACCGCTCGATTTTCTTCTACTGACGGGACCGGAGCTCTCGCCGGCCCGTTTCCGGAGCATTCCGTGACGCGACAATTGAAAGGGCCAATAGGCGCGTTTCGCAGGATCACGGGATCCTCGCATGTCCGGATCGATAACGCGACGCGAGAGACTGCGCGGTCAGGGGTGACGCGGGGGAGCGGCGCGAAGTCGCCTCGTTCAGGGGGCGGCTCAGGGATGGCGGCAGCGGTATCGATCGCGGTGATCGATCGCGGTGAAAATCCTGAACATACCGCCCGCCGCGAATACCGATTCGCAATAAAGACAGGAGCCGCCCGCCGTGACGAATGTGGATCTCGCGCCGCCCGCCATGCGGAGCACTGCGAGTGCTGAAACAAACTTAAAGTATTAACAACTTAGACTAGAATTTACAATGTACAGAATTATTTACAGTATATACAGAATTACGGTGCGATTGAGCGCACAATGCTTCGCAGCTATCACGGAATGTCACTCTGGATCATTACGATCGGTGTTTACATCAACCGGGAGAAATGACAACTTAACGATCGCGCGTTTGTACGTGGATTTGGCCGTTCTGACCGTAACGACGCGTGTAAGTCCATCCTCGCCAGGGTGACACTCTATGATTCTGCCCAACTCCCACTTGTTCGGAGGAGCCAGTGAGTTTCGCAGAAGTACTAAGCGTCCGACTCGAGCAAGCTTTTGAACCTCACGCCACTTGGGGCGTTGCTGCAATGTATGCAGATAGTCATTTGACCACAGCTTCCAAAAGCTATCGCGCATTTGTTGAATTAGCTGCCATCGAGTGAGACGCGTTTCCTTTTCGTCGAGCAAGGAAGGCGCGGGAGCGCTTGTAAGAGCGGTACCGATAAGAAAATGACTCGGTGTCATTGCACAATAATCATCTACATTGTCGGACATCTGAGCGAGCGGTCGCGAGTTCAGACACGCTTCGATTTTACATAAGAGCGTGGTCAGCTCCTCGAATGTCAGCGTGTGTGCTCCGATGACGCGTTTCATGTGAAATTTCACGCTGCGGACGCACGCTTCCCATAGTCCGCCGAAATGCGGCGCGGACGGAGGAATGAAGTTCCAACGAACGCCTTGAATCGCGGTTTGATTCTGAAAGTTCGGATCGCGTACGGCTCTCTTCCATGCGGCGGATATTTCGCGATGAGCGCCGTGAAAGGTTGTCGCGTTGTCTGAGTACATATCACTGGGAACGCCGCGACGCGCACAAAACCGATCGAAAGCAGCGACGAACGCGGAAGTCGTACAGTCGCTAACCAACTCTAGGTGCGTGGCTTTCACTGCCATGCACACAAACACGGCAATATACGAATTTCTCGATTTGTATCCTCGACCGGGTGTAGATCTGACCTGTATCGGTCCGGCATAATCTACCTCGCAATGTAGGAATGCGCGTGCCGTCGACGTAACGCGACACGCGGGCAAGTCGCCCATCAACTCGCTCGCGATCTTGGCGTTTTCCCGAGCGCATATGACACATTGATGCAGAATAGTGCGGATTGTTTGACGCGCGCGGAATATCCAGTATGTTTCACGCAGCCGATGCAGCGTGTATTGCGGCCCAGCGTGGAAGGCGCGTAAATGTATATCGCGTATTAACGCGGCAACGGCCGGATGGGCAGCGAGCACAACCGGGTGCTTTTTGTCGTGCGGAAACGTTGAATGGCGGAGGCGACCGCCAACGCGAATGAGCCCGTGCTCGTCGAGAAACGGGTTTAACGGCAGTAATTGACTGCGTTTCGAGATGCGCTGTGCGCTCTCTAGCTGAGCGTATTCGACAGGGAACAGCTGACGTTGAATGTTCCTCAGCCAAAAGGTGCGCGCGAAATTAATTTCGTCCGGACTGAGCGGTTCCGGCTCGGTTCGCGACGGCGCATTTAGTTTGACGCGACCACTTTCGCGAGCGCACCGAACAAATCGCATGACGTAAGCGGTGACTCTCACCAGCTTGCTCCACGACGAGAATCTCTCGCCGAGATCCCATCGATCGCGAGATTGCATGAGGTGCACGGGAGCGCGAACTCGCTCTTCCGGCGATGTTTCCTGCGAATCTGATTGAGGCCCAGATGGCCATTGATCGGACGAAAGTTTGAGCCAGTCAGGCCCTGTCCACCACAAGGGTTGATTTATAAGATTTTCCGGGGGCACGCCTCGCGACACGAGATCGGCCGGATTTTGTTGTGAGGGCACGTGATGCCACTCTACGTTTGGCAAAAGGGTTTGTACCTCGTGGACCCGGTTTGCGACGAATGTTGGCCATCGGGAAGGGGGCTGCGAAAGCCATGCTTCTGTGACCTTTGAATCGGTCCAACAGTGGTACGATTTAATCGCGATTGTGAGCGCAGAGCGAATCGCGTTGATTGCACGCGCGAGAAGGACCGCGGCGCTAAGCTCCAGTCGAGGAATACTCATGGGTTTGAGCGGCGCTACTTTCGATTTTGACATGAGCATCGTGACTTCGACTGTTCCGTCGATGTGCGTAACTCGTAGATAAATGACCGCTTCGTATGCGGAGGCAGACGTATCGGCAAACCCATGAATTTCAGCGCTGAGCGTACCGGATCCGTAACCCGTCCAACGCGGAATCGAGATTTGTTTCAATAGAGGCAATTGAAGGTAGTAATCTCTCCATTTTCGGAGGAGATCGTCAGGGATGACGTCGTCCCATTCACAGCGAAGCAGCCAGAGCTGCTGCATGAGAATTTTCGCGGTGATGACCACGGGAGCCATCCAGCCGAGAGGGTCGAAAATTCGAGCGATAGTCGAAAGAATTGATCGTTTCGTGTCGGGGACCGACTCTATAAGCGTGACGTCGAATTGAAAGACGTCCTTGTGGGGATCCCACTTGAGACCGAGCACTTTAAGACGTTCATCAGATTCGAGCGTTATGGCTGAAGCAAGGCCATGATCCTGAGGATCGATGCCTTCGAGTAATACAGGATTGTTACTCGCCCATTTGCGAAGATGAAATCCTGCTCTTTTCAAGAGAGAGATTAATTGATCTCGCGTTTGAAGCGCGAGAGGTATATCGTCTGCACCGAACACACAGTCGTCGACGAATGTGTGCAGCTGCAAAACCGGAACAGCTAACGGGAATTTCGCGCCTTCGTCCTTGGCGACTTGTTCGACCACACGAAGGGCGGCATTCGGCGCGTTCGCGTTACCGTAGGTGACGGTTAATAAGAGATAGGCTATCAATGGCGAGGTCGGTGTGGGTCGCCATAAGATTTGCTGATATTCTACGTCGCAGGGGTGGACGAGAATTTGACGATACATCTTGGCGATGTCGGCGGTGAAGACAAATCGATATTGCCGCCATCGCAAGATAATGAATGATAACTCAGGTTGCAACTTGCGGCCAACCATGAGATGATCGTTCAAGGACAGACCATTGGAGGTCGGATGAGAAGCGTTGAAGACAACGCACAAACGAGTTGTCGAGCTATGCTCGCGTATGACTGCGTGATGCGGTATATAATATACCTGACCATCGGAAGGGTCGTCCGCGGCGCCTTGACCATGTGTCCGAGACGCTCGTATTCCGCGAGAAATTCGTTGTATTCCTTTGCGAGATCCGGATTTGACTTTAACCGCGACTCGAGACGCGAATACAACGCGATTGCGGACGATTTCGATTCGCCTATGTTGATAGGGGGCCCCGATTTGAACGGCAACCGCTGTTGTGCGGCGGAAATCGACAGCCATTGCAACACTTAGCCGTCAGCGCTAATTCTGAATATTGACAAATCCACCTGAGGTGGCATTCCGAGCACCAGGTCACCAAGCCTCTTGCCTCACTGACCTGCTCCCAAAACCAAAAGCGCTGACAGCTGAGTCGGCAATGAGGAAATAGAGCACAACCGATAAAAAGCCCGCCTTTCGGAGAAGCGGCGGGCAGTACCGAACCGAAGAGTGAACCGCGCACGACCGTGTTAGTTGTTACGAATTGATACAAGTTATTACGATAGTTATTACGCCCGCACGTCAGGGCAGTGAAGTTAAGGACATATTGTAACCTGAAATATCTTTATTAAACGAATTTGATACAAGACTCTCGCGAGTGTTTCTCCCTCCATCCGGCGGATCCCAAAGAATCCTGTGCCTATCCCGAGACTCGAGGTACGGCACAACAAATTGGTGGCAGCGGTGGGATCTGCCAACCGGAAGAGAAGACATCCTGCCAGAGTTACGTCTGAAAACGGGAACGGATCAGTAAAACGGCGGTCAAACTCCACGGAGAGAAATAGCCAGCCGGATCCCGAGTGAGCAAACGACGGTAGCAGCCCCGAGTGTTATCAGCGACACCGGAGAGGCCCCGACCTACCGCACGAACTTGCCAGCCCGAGACAGCGCCGCAGGGACGCACCGAGCCAGCGAAGCAGCGCAGCAGGGACGCCGCGAAGCAGAGGCGGCAGCAAAGCAGCGAAGCGGCCCGGCAGGACCCCGACACGGAAAGCGGACACCATGCGCTGCGCGGCGATAATGTAAGTCCGATCCAAATTGTAAGCCGATAAAGGCACGCGCCGAAAATAAGCATTGTAAGCGTCTCCCGTAACCGCGTGCGCCGAAAATTAACTGCGCGATTACAGGCTACAACCGCGAGCGCCGAAAACTTTTTCGCGATTACAGAGAATTAAAGCGTAAGCGTCGATAGATGTCAGACGACTTGTCCCGGCATCCCCCTCTCAGCAACGCGTCATTCGTGCTGAGCGAGCGCGCGCAACGAGCAATCGAAAACAGCATTAGAAATCGTTTTCGCGCCACGCGACTCGCGAACGACGAATTAGATCGCGTGCGGCGAAACTTAGACGCGCAACTCGATGACGCGAGCACGCCGGTGCTCGAGTTACACCCCAACGTCATCGTAGAACGCGAGTTCGAATTTTTAGACACCAGCCTTTGCGACGCGAACGAAAACCCGCGAAATAGGACAACTAACGAAAGCGGAGACGAAAACAGAGACAATCACGACAGTGACGCACACATACTGCCCCCGACCGAAGACGACGCACGATCGGATACTTCGGCCGACACTCAGAGCGAGAATCTCGGGAGAGGAGCATTCTCGCTCACGTCGTACGATAGCGACATATTCGACCCCGCGGAAGAAGACCATACACCGCGAGCAAATAAAATGAGCCAGCAACGAGCGGCCAATGGCCTCACGCCACGTGTTGACGTAACGCCAGAGCAAGTGAGCGAAGAGATCAACCGGTTGCAAGCGGAGGCCCAGCGGCCGGCCGAAACGGGCCAAAACCAAGCCCCTGGGCTGGCACAAGCGAGCCCAGGAACGCCGGAAACCATGTTCCGAGACATCCTAAATATGATGCGCGACATGCAGGCACGCATGGACCGCACCGAGAACGCTGAATTCAATCGGACACTCGATACGCTACGCGAAATCCGCGATCTAAGGGACCGCGTAAGCCGAATAGAATCCGGCGCGACAAATCTAGAAGCCGGTAACCACGACCGGGCCACCGAAACAGGGCGCCGCGTCCGCAGCGAAGGCCCACTAGACGTCACTTACGGGCGAACGCGCAGTGACATTCGAAACCAACCGGGTCAATCCAACGGGTTCCTCAGCTTAAAAGAAGCACGAACAATGATACCCGAGATAAACGGAGAATCAAGAGAGCGCGTCCGCGAATTTATTAGCGCGAGCACGTACGCTATGAAAAATATCCCGCCCGCGGACGAAGCGCGGCTGTTAGAGGCGATCCTCTGTACAAAGTTCAAAGGCAAGGCAATGACCGACTTTGATACGCGCGACATCCACGACTTCGAGCAATTGAAACGCGAGCTCGAAACCGAATACTTAGGGAAGCGCGGCATGACGCACCTACAATTGGAATTCAACTCGCTAACGCAGAAAGCGGGCGAGAGCGCGCAAGAATTCGGCCGCCGAGTCGAGAAGCTAGCAAGAGAGCTCTACGAGGCCATGGAGGAAGGCCAAGGGCACTCGCAAGAGCAACAAAAGGCAATATTAGAAAGCATAAAGATGCAAGCCTTACACAACTTTCAGATCGGCCTGCACGAAGACATAAAGATGTTAGTGCGAGCGCAACGGTATCAGACCCTACAGGAGGCAATAACCGGCGCCAGCGCGGAGGAGAAGGTTAGAGGCCCCTCCCCGAGAAGCAGATGGCCAATGAGCAAATCTAAATTCAACACAGATAAAGCGCGAAACCCAGGAAACGCGGCAGTGCAATGCCACAACTGTGGAAAGACCGGCCATTACGGGCGAGATTGCCGGATGGGCCGGCAAGCAAATAAATTCGTTTTGCCTAGAGCGGATAAGCCCGGCGGCGTAAACACGATCGAGTGCACCTACTGCAAAAAAGCAGGGCACAAGAGAGACGAATGTTGGTCGCTGAACGGACGCCCCAAAACCGAGCGACCGCGCCGACCGAAAGCTGACGCCGCGAAAAAGGCACCCGTGAGTACGGTAAGACGGAATAAGTCGCGAGCGACGAGCGATGAATCATCAGCCAGCAGCAGCGAAGAGGAAGAGAGACCCAGAAAAGGTAAGGCACGAGCCGCCGAAGAGTATCGGGTAACTCAGATAACGGGGAAACATAAAGTAGGCCCGTTGGATATAATAACTCTGCCCATCGAAGAGGCACAGCGAGGAAAGATGGATCTGCTACTAGACTCAGGAGCGACCCTGACTCTGATCAAGGTCGGCAACTTAAAAGGTAAAACAATGGTGAGAGAAGAAAAATTAGCGCTGATAGGCGTAACCGGACACCAGATCCACACGCTAGGAAAGATAAAGGCGACCGTGGATCTGGGCAGAAAAAAGATACGCCACACGATGTACGTGGTAAAAGATGACTTCCCAATCGAATACGAGGGAATATTGGGAAACGACTTCCTGACAAAGCACAAGGCCGACATTTCAAACGCGTCAAAGCTAGTGAAAATAGGCAATGCCACATTCAACCTCCGACCATATCGGAAGGTGACTCTACCGCCCCACAGTGAAACCATCGTGGAGGCCGTAACCGATCACAACCGAGTAGGTATTGTGAAAAGCGGCGAACCTGCTCCCGGAGTTTTCCTTGGCCATTGCCTGGTAAAGCCGAGCGAATTCAAATGCCCGGTCAGCATTTTGAACGTGACGGACAAGCCGGTCGAGATACTCACACCGCACGTAACGGTAGAAGACCTGCCGGAAAACGACACCGCGGAAGCTCTCACGTTACGCGCGACCGAAGAAAGCGAGTTCATTACCGCGCGACGCGAGAAATTACGCGAACAACTACAACTCGATCACTTGAATAATGAAGAACGCGAAGCGGTACATCAAATCTGCGATGATTTTTGCGATGTTTTTTACCTAGACGGCGATAAGCTGAGCGCGACTACGGCAATAGAACACGAATTACATACGCGACCAGAGAGCGCGCCGGTGAACGTGCGACCGTATAGATTACCGGAGAAGCACAAAGCCGAGGTAAAGAAGCAGATTCAAAAAATGCTGGACGACGGGATAATCCGCCCCAGCGCGAGCCAATGGAACGCGCCGATAATAGTCGTTCCGAAAAAGCCGGACGCATCGGGTAAAATAAAATTTAGAGTCGTGATCGATTTTCGAAAGGTAAACGACCTCACCATGGGAGACTCTTTCCCCATGCCGAACATCACGGACATACTTGATCAACTCGGTAACGCAAAATATTTTACCGTGTTAGACTTAGCCTCGGGATATCACCAAATCCCGATGCATGAAGACCACAAGAACAAAACGGCATTCTCCACACCGGACGGACATTTCGAGTTTAACCGAATGCCATTCGGATTAAAAAATGCACCGGCTGCGTTTCAGCGGCTAATGTATGCGGTACTAGCCGGACTGTTAGGTCTAAAATGCTTCGTGTATATTGACGATATCGTGATATACGGAGCATCACTGACGGAGCACATCAAGCGCTTAATCGCGGTGCTGATCAGACTCCGAAAATATAACCTCAAGCTACAACCTGAACAAATGCGCGTTCCTACGAAAAGAGGTCATCTACCTAGGCCATGTAATTTCCGAAGGAGGAATAGCGCCAGACCCGTCAAAATTGCAAGCGGTAAAGGAATTTCCGACCCCGAAGAAGGTGAAAGATATACAATCTTTCATCGGTCTAGCCGGATATTATCGCAAATTCATAGAGAATTTTTCAAAGATAGCAAAGCCCTTAACCAAGCTCACGAAAAAGGGAGAGAAATTTGTCTGGTCAATGGAGCAGCAGCACGCGTTCGATTTGTTAAAAGAGAAACTGACGACGGCACCGGTGTTGAATTACCCTGATTTCGACAAGGAATTCTTGGTAACAACGGACGCGTCAGATTACGCCATCGGAGCTGTGCTCTCACAGGGGACAGTAGGTCAAGACCGACCGATCGCGTACGCGAGCCGCGTATTATGTAAGGCAGAACAAAACTACAATACAACTGAGGAAGAGCTATTAGCCATCGTGTGGGCGGTTAAACATTTCCGGCCCTATTTATATGGTGTCAAATTCAAGATAATAACCGATCACAAACCACTGATCTGGCTATTTAATGTAACCGACCCCGGCTCGAGATTGATCCGATGGAGGCTCAAGCTGGAGGAGTATGATTACGAGATAATACATAAAGCGGGAAAAAATAATGTGAACGCCGACGCGCTAAGCCGAAACCCGATCGCGGAGACACCGGCTATGCACCTGACGCGGCAAGAAGATGACACCTCAAAGGAATATTCGGAAGAAGAAAAGCGACAAATACTATATGAGTATCACGACTCACCTACAGGAGGACACCAGGGAGTCGCGCGTACATTGAACCGGATCCGGTTACAGCACAACTGGAGCGGCATGGTAAAAGAGATAGAGGCATACATAAGCAAATGCGAATACTGTCAGAAAAATAAATTAAGCCGAAAAACGAAAATGCCGTTGACCATTACAGACACACCCGAGCGACCATTTGAGAAATGTGCGCTCGACATCGTAGGACCACTGACTATTACAAATAACGGAAATAAATATATCTTGACATTTCAAGATAACCTAACGAAATTCAGCAAGGCGATACCAGTGGAAAACCAAGAGGCAAACACAGTCGCCAAAGCTTTCGTTACGAAAGTGGTCTTGGAACACGGGATACCGGAGAAAATTCTCACGGACCAAGGCACGAATTTCACAAGTGAAATGTTCAAAAATACGTGCAAACTACTAAAAATCGAGAAGATTCAGACGACAGCATACCATCCGGAAAGTAATGGAGCGTTAGAAAGATCGCATCGTACTTTAGCGGAATACCTGAGGCATTTTGTAAACGAAGATCAAACCGACTGGGATGAATGGATACCATACGCGATGTTCACCTACAACACAACGCCTCATACTACGACAGGTTTCACGCCGTTCGAATTAGTCTACGGACATCAAGCGAACCTACCGACAGCACTATCGAAGCCTCCAAAATTGACGTACTCGTACGAGGATTACGCGCAAGAATTGCGAGAACGAATTCGCGCAACGAATCAAGTTGCGAGAGAGCATACCAAGGAGGAAAAAATAAAAGCAAAACAACAATTCGATAGAAAATGTAACAAAGAAACATTTAGAGTAGGTGATAAGGTACTGTTACACGACGAAACTGTGCGACGGGGACGATCGAAGAAACTCGAATCACAATGGGTAGGACCGTACGTTATCGTGGAAAAACACAGCGACGTAAACTACACCATCAAAATAAAACAACGAGTAGCAAAATTAGTACGCCGCGAAGAATTAGACGAGCATCTTTTAGTAGTAAGCACTATAACCGCCAAGCTAGTAAGCGACGTAGAAGATACTTTGGAGTACCTTACCTATGCGAAACACGGTATAATCCTCGCACGATTACTACCACTCGAAACTTTAGTATCAGAATTAAGAGAAGCGACGGCCCACCTATCCCGAGGGGCACACTTCCCTTTCAAATTACAAGTAGACAATTGGAGTACCATCGAGAAATTTGTAAAAATAAATGCATACTACGACACCCCCAACGTCTACACGATCCTAACCTTCCCGATTATCACTTACCCCAATTATGAAATCGTGCGAATAACCCCTCTGCCGGTATATGACAATAGAAATGTATTCATAATTCCCAAAATTTCGCATACGTTATTGGCCATTAATAAAGAAAACCGAAATTACCTAACACTAAAAGACAACGACTTGGATAAATGTACGAAATCGGACACGACATTCGTATGCGATATAAATTACCCCACATATTTTATAACAGCGCACGCACCATGTGAGGTGCAGATTTATGTAAGAGCACAAAGAGATAGTTGCGAACGACGTCACATTCTCTCGAACGTAACGCTATGGATAACTTTAGCAGAACCTCAGACATGGTTGTTTTCTACCCCGTATAAACAACAAGTAACGATACAATGCAATGAGCAGGCTGAAAATAAAATCGAAATAAATAGAACCGGAAAAATTAAGCTAAATGAAAACTGTAGACTGACTACGACGGACCTAACACTACGAACAAAGAAACGAGAGTACATCACGTACATTCAAATGCATTTACCACCGTTTAACTTGACTTTCAAAACAGTAACCAAAAATATCGAAAATAATGACAAAGCAGGAACAGAACTGAGACTAGAACCAGTGATCAGTGATCCTGCGGAGCTAACTAAACTCAGCCTGAAATTAAAAGAAATAAGCGAGGAGCTAGAAGACAACCAGGTCAGCCTTTTATCTAATAAGAATGTAATATATCCCGTGGGCTCCGTGTCCATAGTTGTAATTATTATAGGAATTATGGTAACAGTCATATGGATAGTAAGAAAAGAACCAAGAACAACACGCGATGCGATTTCCGCAGACAACTAGGAAAGTAAATAAAAGAGTGTAACCTCCATGGAAAGAGAAAGAGGTAACGAAAAACTGCCTCAGTTTTTCTTTTCCCACGGGGGGAGAGATGTTGTGCGGCGGAAATCGACAGCCATTGCAACACTTAGCCGTCAGTGCTAATTCTGAATATTGACAAATCCACCTGAGGTGGCATTCCGAGCACCAGGTCACCAAGCCTCTTGCCTCACTGACCTGCTCCCAAAACCAAAAGCGCTGACAGCTGAGTCGGCAATGAGGAAATAGAGCACAACCGATAAAAAGCCCGCCTTTCGGAGAAGCGGCGGGCAGTACCGAACCGAAGAGTGAACCGCGCACGACCGTGTTAGTTGTTACGAATTGATACAAGTTATTACGATAGTTATTACGCCCGCACGTCAGGGCAGTGAAGTTAAGGACATATTGTAACCTGAAATATCTTTATTAAACGAATTTGATTCTCAAGACTCTCGCGAGTGTTTCTCCCTCCATCCGGCGGATCCCAAAGAATCCTGTGCCTATCCCGAGACTCGAGGTACGGCACAACACCGCACTATATATTGCCCATTGGGGGCACGAGAATGCGTCGATACGAAATGCTCTTCGCATCGAATCTCTTCCGGTGAGAGATGAGTTTGCTGAGAAAGTTCTTCGACTTCCCAGAAACGTCGCAACTGGTCGGAGATTTCCGACAGCACCGTGCAGTGGTGCGTTTGAATGCGAGCCGGCCGTGACTGCGACGATACCGGCATCGGGCCGGACAGGAACCATCCGAATATAGAGTTTTGAGCGACGGGCTCATGAGGGGCGCGACTACGGATTTCCGGTAATAAAATCGCGCCATACAAGTCAGCACCGATGATGACGTCAATCGGCGCTGCGCTAGTCGGATCGTTGTCGGCTAGCGAGAGTTCGCGAATGTACGACTTCTTGGTTATATCCGGCACCCTGTGCGGAATGTAAGTCGTAAGCGACTTGAGAACAAGAGCGGAGACGGAGGGCCGCGGGCCCGTGCCGTCACGCGCTGACACGTAAACGGTAGCTGCGCTGCGTGCGGTGGCAGCGGTCTCGCCGATCCCAGTGATAGAGACGGAGACGCGCGTACGCGGGAGACGCAATCGCTGAGCTAAACGTTCGGTGATCAAAGTTGTGACGGAACCTTGATCCAATAACGCACGAACTATACCATGTCGACCGTTGAGACTGCTCACCTTGATCCAGGCAGTGGCTAGCAAAATATTCGATTTCGAAAAGCTCGTGTGAGCTAATAAATGTGACGTTACTTCGTCAGTTGAATCTGTTTTCGCGTCCGCGGATGAAGGTGAGTTCTCGGTTGTCGAGCTATTGTTATTAGTCACATCGGTCGTGTGAAGAAGCGTATGGTGCTTCTGCTGACATTGACGGCATGTATTCTTGCTTGAGCACGCATCGCGAGTATGCCGTGTGCTCAGGCAATTGTAACAACAATGAAACTTCTTCTTCGCGAGATCACGTCGTTGAGCGACGCTTTTATTTTGAAAGTCCGGACAAGCGGACAAGAAATGCGTCCTTTGGCACATGGGACACTTGTTAGTACAGGCATTAGCTGCGTGAGCTTGAACTGAGGAATGTTGTTTATTGCCCTTGACTTGAGGCGAAGCCGGGATAATATTCTCGAGCGCACGTATTCGCGACTTTAAGAAATTATCAAGTTGCTCGTATGTGGGATAATCTAATGTATCTCCAAGTTTTAATTCCCATGCTTTACGAGTGCCTTTATCAAGCCGTTGTACCAGCAAATAAACCAACATGTCGTCCCATGAGTCAACCGCACGTCCGAGGTTTTTTAGAGACTGAATTGACACGCTTGCTTTATCGCGCAACGCGGTGAGAGCGGCGGCGAAATCTGAGGTCGCGGGAGGAAGCGTATGCAGAGCATGTATGTGCTCGTGCACCAACCGTCGGCGATTATCGTATCGCGCGAGCAACAAATTCCACGCGATTTTGAAATTTGCATCCGTTAATGCCAGATTGCGTATGGCATCGCTGGCCTCGCCTTTCACGCACGAATGCAAATATTGCAAACGACTGACGTCGAGCAGGTCTCGATTGTTGATTATTAACGCGGTGAATTGATCTCGAAACGCTTCCCACTCGCGAAACTCCCCCGTGAACTTCGGTAAACTGATACGCGGGAGGTGCGAGAGAGCGAACGCGGAAGGATCTGAGCGCATCGTCGATGACGCGAATGATTTGTTCGGACTCACGACCGGCTCCAACTCCTCCAGGCACTCCGCCATGTAGTCCGCCGCTGTCTGGTACTTCTCTTCGCAGGTCTCGTACTGCTGCTCCTTGAAGTAGTCGTGATTCGCTCTTTCCGCGACGGGAATAGCGGCCAGGAGGGCGAAGTGTCCACCGTCGATGTTGGCCCAGGAGTCCTTCAGATCGTTAATTCGACTGCGAATCTTCGCCGCAGTCAAATTATTCTTGCCGATTTTGCGGAAGTTGTCCAGCGCGCGATCGACTTTTCGCATTCGCTGGAGTTGCCGTTCGAGCAGTTGATCCGCCATGGTGGTTGAATGTCACTCCGATCCGGCTCGAAGGACCAGATTTTATGTTGGCGAATTTGTGATTGCCGGGCGTAACTCCAGCTTCGCCAATTGGCGTAAGAGGAGGCCGAGTCGACCCCGACAGGGATCCGGAGTGCGGAAAATGAACGGACACTGCTCTGTTCACGTCAAATATAACACGGCACTTTATTTGTAATGTACAGTTTCGCCGAGGGCCTTTACAGAACGAGGCGCGGCGTGGAGTAGAGTACGGAATGCACCTCTCGCTGTCAGCGAGGGTGAAAATGCAGACGCTCAGAGGCATTAAGTTCGTCACCGCACTGTGAGAGCGGATCGAGCGCGCGAATGGCGCGGTTGCGAGTGTCTGCGAGACACTTGGCTGAGTGCACTGACGGCACTGTAACTGCAGCGCGGATGCACAACGGGGCATAAGTCCGCGTGAACCGCCACTTGCGAGATTAACGAATTCGCGACGGTGACCTTGACCGCGTGAATCGGAGTAGAGATCTATGCGTACGGGTGCAAATCGGCAAGAGGACCGCTTGAACCGCTCGATTTTCTTCTACTGACGGGACCGGAGCTCTCGCCGGCCCGTTTCCGGAGCAATCCGTGACGCGACAATTGAAAGGGCCAATAGGCGCGTTTCGCAGGATCACGGGATTCTCGCATGTCCGGATCGATAACGCGACGCGAGAGACTGCGCGGTCAGGGGTGACGCGAGGGAGCGGCGCGAAGTCGCCTCGTTCAGGGGGCGACTCAGGGATGGCGGCAGCGGTATCGATCGCGGTGATCGATCGCGGTGAAAATCCTGAACAAAGAGTGTTTCTTTCTTTCTCTGGCAGCTTTCGAATTTGTGTACCCATTATTAGGAACAGACCATCTACTTCATCTTGCTTTACTAAAGGTGGTAACGCTGGTAATTGAATAGGCTCGGAGATAGCGTTGATTGTTGTAATTGCATCTGCAATTTTGTTGAGTGCAACACTTGATTCTGTGCTTTCTGATGACAGGTTTGCTATCAATACAAAATAATAAGTGATAACTTTTTATATTTTTACAAGGATAAATATTAAAAACACGAAATACTTACAAGATCGATTTTTCTTTGGAATCGGTGGAATATTTTCTTCATTTTCGTCATCGTTAGGAAGATTTGAAGTTGTTCTTTAATAATATAATTATATCAGTTAAAACATGAATGAAAGCTATATAATGTTAATTCAAAGTTGAAATAATTTTAAAACAATGCAATACTTCTTTCTTAAAGATACATCGCGCAAAAAATCCAACTGATCAAAATGTTTCCATTTTCGCTTTGTAGTAGGTCGTCCTGATCCACTAGGTAATTTTTCTTCCGCCAGTTTACGATAATAAGTATCTCGTAATATCTTCCATTTTTTTGCAGCTTCTTTTGGACTTAAACGTCCTATAAAAATAAATAAAATATATTAGCAAAACAGCTAATTATCTTCATCAAAAAGTTTAAACATTTATATTGTTGCGCCCGTGCTGTCCTCGTGTCGCGCGTATATGCGAGTCGCCCGTTATTTAATGTCGCGTCGCGAACCGTCCTTAGCGACGGATGCTTGTTTACTAATATTGATTGCGTGATGCTCAATTAACTATTGATTTTCCTGTTATACCTGATGTTCAGATTTACTCTGGGACGCGTCTCGTTCGGACGTGTCGTCCCGAGCTCCTCTATTATACCGAGAGTCGTAATAAAGAGCTACTGATTTTCTAAACGAGTCATCTTATTTGTGCGAGAGTGCAGTGACACGCGCCGCGAGTGTGAAAGTGAGTGATTGTGTGGCGAACGCTCGTCGGCGCGTAACACTTTTGGGGGCTCGTCCGGGATCGGACGAGCAACGAGCAAGATGGATACAAGGAACACACGGAAAAGGCTCCGGCTGGAGACGCCTCACCGGGATACCAGCGAGACGCCGGCGATTGCGTCACTCACTGAAACGCTTCAGACCGTAATACGGGAGGTCCGACTCCTACGTGTGGAGCAGGCCCGGCGTGAGGAGGGGTTCGCGGCGACGATTCGCCGTCAGGAGGAAGAACTCCATCGTCTACGCGGGATGACTCAAAACCAGCTAAGTCACTCCAATTTTAGTGCGTCGAGAGATGTGCGATCGCGGGGGGCAGCCGGCGAGGGGCCGCGAGACGCGCGTGAAAATGTCGCGCGTCCGACCGGGAGAAACGCGTCCGCGGGGGACGCGAGTGAAAACGATACACGCCCGGCCGTGAGAGGCGGAATCGCGGGAGTCGCGGGCGAAAATGTTGTGCGCTTGACCGAAAGAAACGCGTCCGCGGGGAACGCGAGTGAAAGCGACTCACCCCCGGCCGAAAGAATCGAGACCACGAGTGACGCACAAAGAAATATCGCGCGTTTGACCGAAAGAAACTTGACCGCGGGAAATGCGGGTGAAAATTTGTATCGGGTGGGCTCAAACGTGGCTAGCGTCGGGAATCAGATTCCGTACGCAGGAGACGCTGCCGCGGGAGCGGGCCTCGGGCTCGGCTTTAAAGTGAAGCCCGATACGTATAACGGGACAGTCCCACTTCATGAATATCTGTCACAATTTAATCTAATTGCGCGAGCGAATTCTTGGAATAACGCGACGAAAACTGTTGCGTTAGCCTCGAGTCTGAGGGGAAAAGCGCGCTCCATTTTAGAGACCGTGCAAGATGTCGACTGTCTAGATTTTGCGGAGCTGAAAGCGAAGCTCGAGCTACGTTTTGGGGAGGGTCATTTAACGCAGAATAGTTACTCTGCTCTCACCAATCGCAGACAGAGTTTCGGGGAGGATCTAGCTACTCTCGGTTCCGATATTGAGCGTCTATCTCGTCTTGCGTACCCCGAGTGCCCCTATGAGATCCGGGACAAGATTGCTTGTTCGCAATTCGTTTCGGCTGTGTCCGATAATTTTGTTCGACGTACGTTGCAAATAGAGGGGATAACCTCATTAAGTCGGGCAGTCGAGCGAGCAAAAGCATTGAAAATAATTCAAGGGGACAATTATGCTCGAGAGAAGGAGAAGGCGAATAAAAGTTTTCCGAAGGAGGGACAGAACAATAATTTTAATGGGAAAAAGGGCACGGAAGGGAACGGGAAACAAGCTGAAAAAGGAAAAGATGAGCAGAGGGGAAATTCGCGTGTCAGCAAAAGCGCCAGTCGCGGTGAGTGTTGGACCTGTGGTAAGACCGGACATTTCCGGTCCGAGTGCCCGCAGGAAAGGGGAAACACGGTTTAGTCAAACTTGGCGGGGAAGGTTTGGCTCGTATTGTTAATACCCCGTTTATTTTTTCTGAAAATGTTCTGTTAAATAAAACCGGTTTTAAACAAAGTAGAATTAAGCCTTGTTGTTATTTTTGTTATGATGGAAAAATTGATGGGAAAGAGTGTTCTTTCAAGGTTGATACGGGCTCTGACGTATCCATTCTCAGTAAGAGATTCGTAGAAGCAGGGAAGGGAAAGCTCCCTTTTGAAGGGATAAATTTGAGATATCCTACCGGGGAGAAAGTTACAATAGAGTGTAAAGTAGAAGCTAAAGTGGAAATAGGAAAATATTCTTTTGAGATCCCCTTGCTTGTTGCTCAAATTAATGACGACTGTATTTTAGGAGTGGATTTTCTTAAAAAGGCGAATTTGGAAGAAATTTTCGATCCTGCATTTCAGACTGCAGGATCGGGAATACAATTAGCTCGTATTGAGAATATTCCAAATAAAGTCTCATTTTCCTTGAAAGAACTCTTCGAGAATAATTCTGTGAATCTTGATACGACTCAGAAAGAACTTTTTGCTGAATTTCTTGAAAGATTTTGCGATGTATTTTCCGAGAATATTGTTGCGGGGAATTGTAATGTTATCGAACATGTTATAAATGTACAAGACTCTCTCCCCAGAAAACAGGTACCCCGACGAATTCCTTTTCAAATGAGAGGGGAGGTGGATAAAATTATCGAGGAAATGAGGGCTTGTGGAGTAATCGAGGAATCAAATAGCCCCTGGGTTTCCCCTGTTGTATTGAGGCGGAAAAAAGATGAAACACTGAGGTTTTGTGTGGATTACCGATTTGTAAACGCCTTAACGGAAAAAGATTCATATCCCCTCCCCAGAATTGACGATATATTTGATCATCTATCAGGTAACGTGTGGTTTTGTACTTTAGATTTGAAAAGCGGATATTGGCAAATTAAAATTCGTCCTGAGGACAGAGAAAAGACGGCCTTCTCTTTCGGCAGAGGACTATGGCAATTCACGGTGATGCCTTTCGGGTTATGTAACGCTCCGGCAACTTTTGAACGCCTAATGGAGAAAGTCTTGCAAGGTTTACTATTTAAGATTTGTTTGGTTTATCTAGACGACATAATAATTTTCGGGAAAACTTTTGAAGAAATGTTAAGGAATTTAGAGAAAGTATTCTCACGCTTGCAAGAAGTAAATTTAAAGATAAATCCTAAAAAATGTGTATTATTTGCAAAGAAAGTAAAGTATTTGGGCCATTTAGTTTCGGCCGAGGGAATTTCCACAGACCCTGAAAAAGTCGCTGCCGTGGAGAAATGGCCAGTCCCTCATACGAAGACTCAATTAAGGAGCTTCCTCGGGTTTTGTTCTTACTATCGGAAATTTATCAAAGGATTTTCTTCGATAGCTAAACCTTTATATGTGTTGACGGGAAATCACGTTAAGTTTACTTGGGATGGGGAATGTCAGAATTCTTTTGATGAATTGAAGCAAATATTAACCTCTCCCCCGATTCTTTCTTTTCCGAAGGGAGAAGGCGGTTTCATTTTGGACACTGACGCCTCCAATATAGGAATTGGCGCGGTTTTATCGCAGGAACAGGAGGGGGAGGAGAGGATCATTGCGTATTTTAGTCGTGTGCTCAACAAAGCTGAGCGGAATTATTGCGTGACTCGTCGCGAACTTTTAGCGATCGTTGACTCTATTAAGTTTTTCCGCCATGATCTTTTGGGTCGTGAATTTTTGATCCGTACGGATCACGTTTCTTTGCGTTGGCTTATGTCTTTCAGGGATTTGGATGGACAGTTGGATCGTTGGCTGGAGAGACTCCAGCAATATCAATTTATTGTCACTTATAGGAAAGGACTTTCTCACAAGAATGCCGACGGGCTGTCGAGACGGTCATGTGAATCGGTTGGTTGTGAATATTGCGCCAAGGTGGAAAGGAAAAATTTCGTGGCGTTGGAAAAAGGACTCGCCCGCATTGAATTAACGACAAGAGATCCCATAGAATGGAGTCGTGAACAAAGGACAGATCCGAGCATTTTAGTTATACTTCGTGGAAAGGAAGCAAGGGTTCGTCCGGCACGAACCGAGATAGCTGCGGGAGATGTTTCCGCTCAAATTTATTTGTCTTATTGGGATGCTTTGGTACTAAAAGAAGGAATACTCTATAAGCGATGGGAAGCTCCGAATCTTCGATCCAGTTTTCTTCAACTTATAGTTCCTCGGAAACTTGTTAAACGAATACTGGAGGAGTTACACGACTCTCCGTCCGGAGGTCATTTTGGAATAAATAAAACCTTGGAAAAAATTCGGAAACGATACTATTGGGCAACCTGCAAACAAGACGTGGAAGACTGGTGCAGAACCTGCAAAGTCTGCGTTGCTAGGAAAGGGCCCTCAGGGAAAGGAAAATCTCCTCTACAAGTTTTCAATGTCGGAGCTCCATTGGAGAGAGTTCAGATGGACATTCTGGGTCCTCTTCCGTTGACGAAATCTGGGAATAGATTTCTTCTTGTCATAGTGGATTGTTTTACAAAATGGGTGGAAGCTTTCCCCTTGAGGAATATGAGGGCAAAAACGGTAGCAGAGATCTTTGTAAACCAGTTCGTTTCTAGACTTGGGGTGCCTACTGAGGTACATACCGACCAAGGGCGGAATTTTGAATCAAGACTCTTCTCGGAATTGATGAAGCTGTTGGAGATAAGGAAAACAAGAACTACAGCTTTACATCCTCAGTCCGATGGACAAGTAGAGCGACAGCATCAGACCATAACTAATTATCTAGCGAAGTATATTTCTGAAAATCAAAGAGATTGGGATCAGTGGATCCCCATGTATCTTTTAGCGTACAGATCCTCGAAACACGAGTCAACTGGACTTACTCCTTCAGAATTATATTTTGGCCGAGATCTCAGATTACCTACAGACTTGTTGCGAGGGAATCCTTCGGAATTTCATGCTGAGGAGCCGCCACTGGTCGGAAATTTTGTTAGAAATTTGAAAGAAAAATTAGAGAGAATTCATACTAATGCACGGAAACAATTGGATTTGAAATCGGCTCGAATGAAGGCTCGCTACGATCGCGGAGTTAGAAAGGTTCTCTTTCAGGAGGGGCAGAGAGTCTGGTTTTTCAATCCCCGAAGAGTTAAGGAGAAGGCTCCCAAGTTGCAAAGCAATTGGGAGGGACCCTTTTTGATAATTAAGAAACTCAGTGACGTGGTTTATTGCATTCGGAAATCACCTCGTCACAGGAGTAAGGTTGTACATTCGGATAGACTAGCTATGTATTCTGAAAGGAAATTGGGTTGAGCAGTTAGAGTAGGTCGGAGCCCGGAGGGTGGGTTATATTTATTGACAATCGTGTTTTCGAAATGAATGGTTAATAAATATTCTGAGGAAATGGGTTCTGGTTTTTCTTTAATGTTTTAATGTTTGGTTTTCCGTTACTGCGTTTAATGTTCTTTTCCTAGAGGGAGTCAGTGGCGCTCGAAGAGGGGACCATGGCAGAACATCGGCCGAAGACTCCTCGAAGGAAGTTTTTTTTTTAAGAAGACTGCCTCGCTCACGGTTTTTGAGCGTGGTTTTCCCGTGGGACGTTGAGCAAATGCTGAGGCAGGGACTCGGGGTGTCTGGAAAGACGTTGGGTCCACGCGAGTTTCCCCCCCCCCTTGTCTGAAGATTTGGGACGGCGTCGCGGGAAGCCGACAGCGAGGGATACGCCGGGGGAGCGGTGCAGAAGTCATCCTCGGACCGTGGAGGGGGAGCCTGGCCAGCTCGCCCCAGGGGAGGTTCGGGAGGAGACTGGCGTGCGGCTACCGGGGGCCAAGAGAAGCAGAGCCCGGTAACTTGGAGCAGCAGCTCGAGGAGGGCAAGGACTGTTTCGGCGCCCTGGGGCGCACAAAAGAAGCTACCGCAAGTTGACTACCCTCCCGGATTGTCTGGGGCGACAATCTTGGAAGAGGGGGGGGGTAGTGTTGCGCCCGTGCTGTCCTCGTGTCGCGCGTATATGCGAGTCGCCCGTTATTTAATGTCGCGTCGCGAACCGTCCTTAGCGACGGATGCTTGTTTACTAATATTGATTGCGTGATGCTCAATTAACTATTGATTTTCCTGTTATACCTGATGTTCAGATTTACTCTGGGACGCGTCTCGTTCGGACGTGTCGTCCCGAGCTCCTCTATTATACCGAGAGTCGTAATAAAGAGCTACTGATTTTCTAAACGAGTCATCTTATTTGTGCGAGAGTGCCGTGACACGCGCCGCGAGTGTGAAAGTGAGTGATTGTGTGGCGAACGCTCGTCGGCGCGTAACAATATTCACAGGTTATTCAATATCACATATTTGTAATACCTTGCAGAGCTTCTGAAACTGCTTTCCATGCTTCACCAGTTATTGCTCTATTACGTTGTATTAAAGGTAGATTATAATTGTATAATGCTTCCCATTTTGAAACCTCTTCTATAAGCAATTCTTCTAGTTCCGTTGAATCAGAAGAATTATTGACTGAAGAGGGTTCTTCAACCGCACCATGTTCACCTGTATTTTTTTCTGGATGACTTGATGGCTCATCAAGTACAATGCTTTCTACACCATTATCCATAGCACTTCGTCGCATTATTAATCCATTATCTGTATAAAAAATCATCACATACATTATATACACAGTTATATCATTTATTTTCATCATTTTTCAAGAATCTACAACACACATTATTTGCATTTATATTTACCGCATACTGGATAAAAATATCTGTTTCCATCAGTGAAGAAACTTTTATATCCTTCCAAGCATTTATGATTTGAAATTAATGATTCTTCCGTAATTTCTTCACAAATTCCACAAGTATTAACACGTTTTATCTAACAGAAAAATAAATTAATAGTCAACGTATTTAGATTATATTGTTTATACATGTGCAATTTTTCATTAAACGATTTATATATATATAAAAAGCAGAAAAGTAATACTACCAAAATTTCTTTATTTAGAGAATAAATTATAAATTTCTAAATTATAAAATTACTTTATAACCAAGCTTAAAAAAATTATAATAATTGCGGTTCATCTATTACGTTTGTGATATTGACAATTTGAGGTTATGACTTTTGCTTACATTACAATTAATTATTCATAAACATTTTCTGTACCTCATTGAACGCCATCCTCTCAATACATTCCTGCAAACACTGCACAAGTACGTATGTAAATATTGCTCGCTTTCCTGACTTTGACTTCGAGCGACTGAACGGAATCCGGCTTTGCTGCTTTTTGTTCGTTTGGTTGAACTTCAAAACAGAAGAACGAGATGCGGTAAAATGTATTTTGCGCCGGAAGTGTGTCATGTTATAAAAAATTTTTAACCAATCACAGCGAACTGCTGCGGCTGCATACTGCGCATGAAATGGTACCTTAAGGATATGATGCTAAGATGCCGAAAACGGAAAGTGGAATTTTTATGTTTTCAGAAAATAGTTTTCATGATTTATGACCGTGTTCTTTTAGGACTTGGGTCTGGACAAAGAGTTTTCAAAACAATGAAATACGTGAAACTTATTTTCTGGAGAAAGGAGAGGGCAAAACAGGAACGGACAGGTTCGCTTTGTAACGTGACAAAATTATTTCGTTTTAAATAAAAGTTTTTATTATTGAGCGCATTCGAAAAATATTTACGAGGTAGACTTCAACTAATTCTGAAAAAATAAGAGAAAAGGAATTTGTTGCGGAGAACGTGAGGATTGAAGAAAAATAGAAGAAAGTAGAAGTTACAAAAAATGTTTATTGCTACAAATTCTTCTTCATAGGAAAAATACAAATTGTTCAAACAATAATGTTATAAAATTTACAATCCGCGATTCGACAAAATTATACGACGGATTTCGGTGAAGCGCAGCAAAATAAGTTCTAAAAATACTATATTAAAATACATATCGAGGAAAGTTAAATCGGTTATTTGCGTACGTACATTACGCTCGATGTCGTTGTAATTTCCTCTGAGAGTTAATTTCACAATATCTTCATCTATATAATTGTTAGGAAGATTTAACTCTATTTCTTTAATAAGATAACGCGCGCAATTGTTAACATTTTCAGCCACTGATTTTAATTGTGATAAATGTGCATCGATACATTTCGCAATATTTTTCAGTCCGATAAATGTAGGCTTCTGCATCACAATTGCCACTGCGAAAGTTTTTCGTTTCTTCGTCGGTGGACAATTTTCCTCGTCTGTTCGTTGATCCATCCCGGTGGAAGTACTCTCCTCGTTTTCCTTGTACGCCAGCAATATGGATCTTGCTCCGTAGGCCGATGTAAAATTGACGGAGATATTGTTAATGGAGATAGAATTCGGCTTCAATTTGGTTTCTCCATTTAAATATTCGCTCACGAGTCCCATGTTCTCTTGAAACTGCTGCCACGATTTCTCGTCGAAATAAACGCGCCGTCCGCACAGTTGCCGGTTAATTTGACCAGCGGCACGAAAACCCCCTCGGATGTTGCTTGCAAACCCACGTGAATTCTCTTCGTATGGGAGCTGTTGAGTCCATATGTTGTCGATAGCAGCATATGTAATTGCTCGTTTCTTCCCTCGAAGTCGCGTCCCTTATTGGAAATCCCTTTATCAGGAATAACGCGTGTGAACATCCGTTTCTCAGAATTATTAGCGTCTTCTCTGTGACTAGCCATTGTTCTTATTTCTTCGTAATATCGGCAGACACACACACATACTAATTGAAAAGTCAGATGTGAGAGTTATACTTTTTTCACTGGTGTACGTCTTGTCGCTTCGAACGATGGGACTCGAATGATTTTGACTTCGTAACGTTAGTCAAAACGTTAACTTCGCTTGCGTCGTTTTAGAAAAATTAGTCTGCGCGCGCAAAAAAATTAGAAAACTCTAGATTTTTCTAGACTAGATTTTGTTAGTTTAAACTATAAATTCTGATGTATAGGGAGCTAAGAAAATTTGTTAATATAAAGATCGGCTAAAAATTTTATACAAGAAGTGTAATAGTTATAAAATTTTTAAATAAAAATATTTCTAAGAAATAAAGGAACAACAAAAATCTATCCAAGCTCTTCTTCTGCCGGAAGCAATAAATCAATAAATTTTCCGAGTTGTAGTAGTAATAAATCTTTCTATGTTGGTAATGTATCATTAGTAGAAAAATTCAATAGAGGAACTTTTGTAAGTTTTTAGAAAAAATGTTTTGTGTAAAATTTAACCGATCTCTTTTGTGTTGGAAACAATAAAACAATAAATTTTCCGGTTGTAGTAATAAATCCTTCTAGTTAATGGGACATATAACATTAGTAGAAAAATTCAATGGAGAATTCTTTGTAAGTTTTTAGATAAAAATGTGTTTTTGTGTAAACCGATTGTGTGTTTAACCGAACTCTTTTTGTGTTGGGAACAATAAATCAATAAATTTTCTGGTTGTAGTAATAAATCCTACTAAATGTATGTTGGAACAAAGCATTACTATAGAAATTTCTAATAAAGAATTCTTTGTAAGCCCTTAGATAAAAGAATTTGTTTTCGAGAATGGAAGAGTAAAGGCATAGATAAGCTTTCACCGAAAATTTTCACGCTTTCATCGGTAAGGGAGAGTAGGTAGAGAGTGGGGAAAGCCTCAAATTTGTCAACCAATATCCTAGCTAGACAATTTTTGACACACCTTTATTCTAGATGGTTTTGGAAATATTTCCAACTATAAATAGCCTGTAATACTATAGCAGAGAGTTAGTCCTTACTCCGATCGTACTGAAGTCGTCTAGTACGCTCTTAGTTGGTTAGTCAAGTAAAGTGCTTCAAAATGTCTCTCCGCGCAATTTTGATCGATTTTTTCAAAGTGAGTTGCAATTTAAGCAAACACTTTAATAGGTAAAAGTTTGTAGAAGTGTTTAATGAGCGGGAGTTCGTAGAAGCAGTGGCAAACGACGAAGAGGCGAATTATAATCTTTTCGCACGTTTCACGCGTGGGTGCTCCAGTACCCTGTTATGTGTTATGCATGAACTGGGTTACTGTAGAGGAAACAAAAAATTGGTGGAGCTTGTTTTACACTTAGTGGAAATGCGTGGAGCTTGTGGTCACGATGAAGAAGACGCAGGAAGAGGCCATATAGCGAGGTTCCTGTGCCGTAACGGAGTAACAGGTAAGTGCTAGAAATAAAAATTGCACCTTAAAATTTTTATACAGTGGAATTTATCATTAAAATTTAAATTAATTTAATAGAGGGGAACCGCATTGTCGCTGTCCAACCTGTTCGACGAGGACAGAGACGCCGAGCGGAAGAAAACATTGATGAAGCAGTACCAGCACGTAAGTTAGAAATAATAAAATTAATTAATCATTAAAAATAACGAATATTATAAATATTAAATGTTATAGGAAGAGCTAGAATCGATGCACCACTGGCAGACATCCCCGTCATTGATTTATCTTCTGGTAAGAGACTATTTTTAATAACACATTTTAAAAGCTAACACTTGCAATATTAGTATAATAAAACAAATATAATTCATACTGTTTTAGATGATGAAGAAGAGGAGGAGGAGGTGGAAGAAGAAGAAGAAGAAGCAGAAGAAGGCTCAGTGAGAATTGTGAGCTTACCCGATTCGGCAGTATTTACGCCACGTAAGTTTTAAAAATAAGTTAAGATAACAATTTAGCAACAAATAAGAGAAATAACGAAATGTTACATTATTCCAGGAAGGGAAGAAGAAGAATTAGACGAAGTTTTCACCCCTGGTATCGACGAGGCGATCGACCGAATTATGATGGAAGACGACGACGACGACGACGACGACGACGACGACGACGACGACGACGACGAGAGATACGCACCCAACAATTATGAAGGTAATAATATTTGTCTATTATATTTTTAATTTCGTAATTTATCGTTCTAATCACAAGTATTTATTTCTGATTAGATGTTTCTTACTCACCGGTCCGACCCTTGTCTCCGGAAAATTAATAAGAGACAAATATTTAAAAAAAAAAGAACGTCGACCTACGCTAGTGATAAAAGCAACTAAAGGTGAGTTACCTTAGAATGCTCTATCGTGGTCGTGAAAAAAATTTAATACTTTAAAAAACGTAATATAAATCAATATTATACAAGACTAAGTTTTTTTAATTTTTTCAGTACAGTCGGGTGGAGGTGGTGCGGACCGTCCTACCGTTGCTGTTGCTCCGAACACTGACGAAGATGATTCGCAAACGCAGAGTGCTAGCGAGGAGGAGGAGGAGGAGGAGGAGGAAGAGGGGGAGGATACTGCTGCTTCCGATGCTGACGGATCTCAATCGCAGAGAGACGGAGAGGAAAATATTTCCATGGAGAGGGAGCAAGAGGAACATCAGGAGCAGGCACGTCAGCAGGAACACCATCAGCAGCTGCGGCAGCAGCAGCAGCATCACCAGGTCGGACATTTTAATTATATAGATTTAGTGGCAGAAAACGCGCGTCAATTTAGAAATTTCAGGATACTCGATAGGGAGGCCAGTTTTCGAGTACGTCCGATACCCGAAGGCGAGGATACCGTGCGTTGGCTAGAAAACGCGTTCCGTGAGATTCACGCGTACGCGTTACGCTCGACTGGTCCGGGAGATTACGTCGGTCTATCGTTCGAGTCGGCGGAACTAACGCACGGTCCGGCGGGGCTATCGTTTCGCCCTGCACGAGACTTAACTCCCGAGAATATATGGGATCTCGTGAGCTCGATCGCGCAAAGTAACGGAGGAATAGATATCGCGCAAAATTTCGACGTGCGCGTTTTCAACGTTGCGATGCCAGTGGGGCGTGGGGGTGCGATAAACAGGTTAACCGCCATCGCTAAGCGGTCAATTTTAGATCTCGGTAACAATGATAACTTGTGCCTCCCTCGTTCCCTCGTACTGGCACGAATTTATCGCGAGCGCGGAAATCTACGCACGGGAGTGTTGCACGACAGGTGGAATAACGTAAGATGCCGGACTTCCGCGCTTCAGCGTGAATTAGCGTTGGAGCTGGTGAGGAACGCCGGTGTTACGATACCCGAAGACGGGTGCGGAATTTCGGAGATCGCGCGTTTTCAACATTTTCTCGCAAATGAAAATATAGCTCTAATTGTATATAATTCCATCAATTTCGGTAGCGGCAAAAATCCTTTGTACGACGGTAGCGAATTACTCGCTTCGTTAGAACGCGAACCTACGTTCCGTTTAAATATAATGTATTACGAGCGTTCGCACCATTACAACCCGATTTTAAATTTGAATGCCGCCGCCGATACTCAACAAGATTTTTACGTGTCGTGCCACACTGCGTATCGTAGGAACAGAGGACATCGCTGTTCCAAAAAATGTCCGCGTTGTTACGCTACACCCTCGTGCGAGAATCCCGAAGTAGAAATGGTTAGGTGCGCGGCGTGTAATCGTGCGTTTTTCGGAAATTCGTGTTTCGAACGTCATCTCGCGCAAAAATCTTACGACGGTAAATCCTCGCGAGCGTCTGCAGTTCCGTGAAGATTTGCGATAATTGCGGACGATTCGTCAAGAGAGGTTCGCGACACGAATGCGGCGTTTCGTATTGCAAGACGTGTTGTTCGTTGCAGTCCGCTAATCATTTATGTTTTATGCGACCTCTTCACCGTAATGTCGACGTAAACGAAGACCCGGGCGAGGGTACGAGTACTACGCTGGCACGGGGAGAGCGGGTAGCGCCTGGTAACGAAAATGTCGGCACGGAAGCAACGAACAAACGTAGCAAAAAAGAACGCGTCGCATTCGTGTTTTATGATTTCGAAACGCGTCAAGACGAGACGCTCGAAGGTACGGACAACGTCAAAGTTCACGTACCGACTCTCTGCGTTGCGCAACAGATTTGCGAAGCGTGTGCCGCGATAGACGACATGTCGGTGCGATGCCGTTGGTGCGGAGTGCGCGAATTTGTATTTCGTCGTGATCCGGTAAAAGAGTTCGTCGACTTTGCAACGCGAACAACGAAATGTTTCAAAAAAATTATTTGCATCGCGCATAATGCGAAAGCGTTCGACGCGCAATTTATTCTAAAGTATTTAGTCGAAAATACGGAAAATACTGAAGAGCCACAAGTAATTTTAAACGGGACGAAAATTGTCGTGATGACGGTCGGACATACAAAATTTATCGATAGTTTAAATTATATGCCGATGAAATTATCCGAATTACCTAAAGCTTTCGGGTTGCAGGATACAACGGATAAAGGCATTTTTCCACATTTGTTTAACACCCGCGAAAATCAAAATTATATCGGTCCGATACCCGACACACGATATTTTTCTCCCAAGCATATGAAACCGGAAGAACGCGAACGGTTTCTTTCGTGGCACGCGGAGATGACGCGTAACAAATTTATTTTTAACTTCCAAAGTGAAATTATTAAATATTGGCGTAACGACGTGGATATTCTTCGACGCGCGTGCATGGCTTACAGAAAATTTTTTTTGGAATGCGGGAGCGTGTGTCCGTTCGTGGAATGCACGACTATCGCCTCTACGTGCATGAGAGTTTTTCGCAAAAACTTTCTGCGCAAGGAAGAGATAGGAGTCATTCCTGCGAGCGGATATAGATTCGCCGATAATCACTCGCGCAAAGCTCTACAGTGGTTAGTGTGGATGGAGCGCGAGCTCGGTCATCCCATAATTCACGCAGGGCGAGGGCGCGAGCATAAAATCGACGGCACGCGCGTTGACGGATATTACGAGACACCGACTAATGACGACGACAACGACGACGAGACGCAACGTTACGTACTACAATTTCACGGTTGCTTTTGGCACGGATGTCTATCATGTTTTCAGGTAAATCGCGATAAAACGCCTTCGACCGCAAATCGCGAGGACACGATCGACGCGCGCTACGAACGAACACAAGCGATGACATGTCGTCTCCGAAGGAGGGGGTACCACGTGACGGAAATGTGGGAGTGCGCTTTCGACCGCGAGTTGCGCGAAAATCAGGTGATGAAAGATTTTCTGGAAAATCATCCGTTACTAAAACACGCGCCTCTCGATCCTCGCGACGCGTTTTACGGAGGACGCACGGGGAACATCGCCACCCGTCGTGAAATTCAGGGTACGGAGAAAATACGCTACGTGGACGTATGCTCTCTGTATCCGTACGTACTGAAAACCGGTGCTTTTCCGATCGGTCACCCCGATATTTTTATCGGTGAAGAATGCCAAGCGATAATCGGAACTGCACCGAATTATAATTTTGATTCGCTCGAAGGTCTCATCCGATGTCGAGTACTTCCACCGCGCGATCTTTTTCACCCGGTACTCCCATATCGCGTACGCGGAAAATTATTGTTCGCGTTATGCCGTAGTTGCTGCGAAACGTTCTCGCAGGCCGCGTGCACTCACAATAACCCCGCCGATCGTGAATTCGAGGGTACTTGGGTATCCGTCGAATTGCGCAAAGCCGTCGAGAATGGATATCACGTGACAAAAGTGAGCG
>JASTWL010001217.1:0-47870 GCA_035220575.1 Temnothorax rugatulus
ATCGCATAGTGTTAGTAACATCTAGATTATTTAAAGATTTGATATCTTCGTAATCCGCATCCAGAGTCTCGATGATCAGATTTTCTTCGCATAATTCTCAAGCAGATCCACCAGCCATTCTTGTTTCTGGCATCCCTTGACGTACACGAGAGTCGGCATCTCGTCATCCTCTTCTGTACCAAGCACGGCTGACGTAATTAGGCGTTTTACCATACGTATGGCACGTCTCCCTCATCCCACGGTAATCCATGGTGATTTGCAATCAGCCAGGAAGCACATTGATTTGTGGATTTTGTGAGAAGACTCCATGGCATGGGGCGCGTAAAGATGTAATGCGCCAGAACGGTCCCGTTTCTCAGCACCGCTGCTTACTTTACGACAAATTTCATCCCGACGATGAATCCTGCAGATCGACAAACGTTGCTCGATTAGGAATGATCCCTGCAACGAGAAACGATCCATACTATGCCGTATCGCTATACTGCTTCTTAGATCGGAATATTTGTCAACATGGTGATTACACGAGTTTGCGCACTACATTAGACAACGGGCAGTATTCGATTACGCGATCATGTAAGATGAGACAATAGGCGGTAGTATTTGCAGGTACATTTTCTTTACAGTCAAATTCTATTCGCACATCACGTGGCGCTTTGACAGACTCGTTTTGTCCGCGAGCAATCGAGGACAACCAAAAGGTCCTCCGTCAGGAATGTATACACGCTGCAAAGCGTATCATGCTATCGCATCCGTAATAAGTTTTTACGAAAACGCGCGTACATATAAAAAAGAAGGCCGTATCGATTTTAGTAAAATCTAGGTTCAAGTCATCATACGGAACATTCGGAGTTAGATAAAGCTTGATATTGGTCAAATTACAGTCATCGAATATGCTAACATTTTGAGACATGATATTCTTGCGACCGGTCTGCAGCGCAAAAAATAACGTATCGCGGCTTCTCTAGCTAAGTCGCAGTCTTGATAGCCCACGAATGCTTGGTTGTGCTCTGCAACAGGGGGTACTCGTCCAGATCCCACGAACGAAAACTGACATAAGATATCGCCCGCTTCCCAAGGTCCGTAACAAGGACAGTTTATTGAGCTCGTTTAACGTAAATGAGGCATTCGCCACTGTACTTTAAACAGTTCGATTTCGGCTCCGTCGCCGGATCTCCCTATAATGCAATTGTTATCGCTACTCGCACGTTTCAAAACTATTTCTAGACGACCGTTAACAATCAGCATTTGTAATCCTCGCAAAAGCCCAGCCACATCTTGAGCGGTACTAAAAAGTTGAAGTATCCTTCCAGTATGCTCGATGTAACGTCCATCCAGCATTCCGCATGAGTTGAGCATCGTTATACGATAGCGATACGTTAGTTCTTGATGGTACTGGTTATTCCAAATTTCTGTTGCGGTCAATCTCCACACCGTTGAGCTCAATCGAATCTCATCGAACATGAAGGATACACAATTATTTACAAGCGTTGCCTGAGACTCGTCATTCCTTCTATTTATATCAATCTTCCTTCGACGTAGAGAAAGCTTTCGCTTGGCAACGTGATAAATCTTGCTGTTGTATGGGTATTCTTATCTCATTGTTGTGTTCAACGTCGTGTTGGCGTACGGATTGTACGTGTGAGTCTCAATCTTGACGATGCTATCGTCAAAGATCGGTTACCTCCAATGTTTAAGATATTAGCCATTCGCACGACGAAACCCAATGATCTAAAAAATTCAGCGTTCGACGCAGTGAGTTTCTTCTTTCTTGGCGATCGGATTGTCTCTCAAATTTGTTTTCTCGTCTGTCGCACCTTTCCACTTCTTCGTTCAGTATGAGCATCTCACGTTTTACACAGTCGTCGTCTTCGCACATGCAGTCTAACGGTGATCTCTTCCGCGAAAATCAATCAATCGACCGTCCCGTCGACGACGCGAATCGTTCGGTCAGTAATGCTCCGTACGGTGATCGGAAGGTAATGATCTGCGCCGGCGTTTCCGATATCTTATATCCGGTGGCAACTCGGCGAAAACTCATGTATCGTGTGCACGTACTTGTCGGGCTGTACGCGCCCGCGGTCACGTTACACTCTATGCGAATGATGTTTACACTGATGATATTTATCGGTACGTCCGATTCGTACCATTGTCGCGGCTCCAGCACGCGATTCGCTGAAAATCCAGCAGCGATCCAATGTTGTTCGGTTGGTAAAATTTACCCGATAAGCACATTGATCTCGCTCTTCATCGTATTGTTGTGGCTCGAATGATCAACGGATACTCTTCATCTTCGCCGACATGTTTTCTTCTCGCATTATTGGATTGTTCCAATTGTAAAATGATTGTTTCAAATACGTGTGTATGTCACGCAGTTCGTATGACCCTTCGGGAACGGTAATCTCCTTGTCGTCAAAGTAGAATTTATTGTTCGAAGATTTACATTCGGTATCGTGTAATAGGTTCGAAATCTGTCAGACCGAGCTCGTAATCGCCGTCGTTCAAATCCACGATGGGAAAGTAGCTTACCGCGAGGATGCTACTCTTGCCGGTGAGCGTAAATGTCAGTGACATGTTTGAATGAATACTGAGTTCAAACAATGCAACGCCAGGCTTTAAATGATCGTCAACCGTCTGTAGAAAGCGCAGACACAGTTGTCCGCAATTGCTCTGATTGTATCGTTGATAAGGTGTGCGATTGTACTCGATTTGCGTCACGTTGTTCTTTAGATACAGCACCAATTCTCTCGGCGATCGAAGATTACCATAACTGTCGAAATATGGCTCGATCTCCCCTCTTCGCGTATGCCACCCAGTGAGTGCCCGGTCCCCAACGTTATCCAATTCACGATGCCACTCTCGTTTCGACGCACTCCATCCGTCGGTAGGTAGTACGCATAAAAACACCTCTAAAATATGGAATGTGCATACGCTTTGCAAGTGTTGCAGTTGTACGTGGTAGTACACCTTTCGGAATTTTGAACGTTTCCTTGACATTTTTTTTTTTACTCGAGACTCCACGCCCGCGTTTGTATGGAGCGAGATAAAGTCCGTGACCTTCCATGGCGCGATTGTGACGTTCAGTTCTTCCAGCTGACGCGCGTGACTTTGTTATCGTTCACGGCCTTCGCGACTCCTGCCGCCGCTCCGCCGACCAACGAACCGAGAACTCCCATCAACGGTAGAATCGGCAAGATACCACCGTGTTTCGCCGCCGGAAGTATCCGTTTTTTCAGATCCGCTCTCTTCTTCTTCTTCTTCGTCTTCGTTTTCATTTTCTTCGTTTTCAAGCCCATTCCGAGTTTCGTCTTAGCCTTCATGGTCGCCCAGACGGCTGTAGCGGCAGCTCTCTCGCCGAGAGTCGAATCTCTTGCGGTAATGCGTTTTCGCGCTTCTGCAGCAGCGAGTATCATCCGCCGTGTGTCTCCCGGTGAGATCGCGGCTTCGCGAATAAGCTATGTCGTGCTCGCGACACGCCGCGTCCAATGGATTAATACCTTGATCGCCTCTCGCTAATCGTTCTTGTAAACGAGTTCCTGGACCACAAAATTGATAGCCGGGAATATGCAATTCAATCGGAAGTGCGTTTATCACGCGATTTAACAAGCCTTTGCCTATTTTCGTTTGCGACATTCGCCGCAATCCTTTATCAATGGTGCGGGAACCGTCGATGTGCGTTCGCTGCCACGGTTGATGTAATGCTCGTAACAGCGACGATATGTCTGAACCTCTGAATCTGTCTTTATATATTCCGGAAGCTTGTCCCACACGTAGTGGATGTAATCACCGCACATTCGCAGCAGAACAGGTTTCGGCACAAATTGTAGCTGTTCGACGCTCAAATCGCGGATATCGGAAGGTCTCGACAGCAGGACGAACATCTTTGTTACTGAGCGATTCCCGGTTCCGCGCACCTATAAATAGGCGTCCGGTCGGAAGCTCCAGTCGACAGTCTGAAAAAAATGAGATTCGTGCTGACAACCGTTGACGATTTCGCGTGTCGAATTGCGACGAACAGATTACGGTCGATGGCGGGCAACGCGGAGAAGCGCAGGCATGGGGTGATGCTACCGACTACTATACGCGCGATCATTGTGGCCCCTCGAATTGCGGTAAAACCAACGTTCTGATAAGCTTGCTGGAAAGTCCGCACGGTGTATGTTTCGAGAACGTGTACGTGTACTCGAAATCTCTGCAGCAGCCGAAATATCGATACTTGGAGAGTGTATTAACGTCGATCGACGAAATCGGCTACTTTACGTTTTCCAACAACAGTGACGTCATTCCACCGAGTGATGCGCGTCCAAACTCAATCTTCGTCTTCGATGGCGTGGCGTGTGATAAGCAAGATGCTGTGAGAGAGTACTTTTCAATGGGCAGACACTCGAGCGTCGACTGCTTCTATCTCTGTCAGACGTATGCGAGAATACCTAAACATCTGATACGTGACAATACGAACCTACTGATCCTGTTCAAACAGGATGGTACCAATTTGAAACACGTGTACAACGATCACGTGAATACCGACATGTCGTACGATGAATTTTGTGCGTTGTGCCACGATTGTTGGCAACGCAAGTACGGATTCGTAGTGATAGACAAGGACAGCGCGCTTTCGAACGGCCGATACAGAAAAGGATTTACGTGTTCGCGATACCGCAAACGCGATCAGTCGTCGCCGATACCTCGTCGGTTAAACGTGTGATTAATACCGCTGCTTTTTTTTCCGCGATGGCCACGATCGACGGGAGTGAGAATATTCGCAAGCGCGAGAAGATCGCGAAGGAGATTGCGGAAAACGAGTGATTCGATTCGTAAGAAACTTCGCGCTTTGAAGACCGGTAAGATCGTGAAGGACATTGAGTTGAACGCACACTTTAAACCTCTCATCGGACCGCTGCAAAAGATCGCAGACAACTCGATCGCGGTGAAGAAAGAGGAGCCGGAAAGCGTCGCTGACGTGGGGATCGAAACGTTACCCTTTCGGCAGCGTGAGAAGAAGGAGGAGGTGGAGGAGGAGGAGGAGGAGGAGGAGGAGGAGGAGGATTGGGAGGATGCGACGTCGAAAAAAGAGGAAGCGATCAGACTCCTGGTTGGATCTCTCATCGACACCGCATAAATCTAATCGATCGAAAGTACTACCGATAACCTCCACACCACTCGCGACGGTGGGAACCGTGCAACGTACGAGTCCCGAAGTACTCGAAAACGTGGATGTTTTCGAAACCACGGACGACTCGATCGCGACGACCGTTCAGAAGCAGTTGCAAACGTCGGAGGGTCGAGAAATGTTCATAGAAACGTTGCAAGAACACTTGGGTCCACTGAGCCGATTGTACATCGCGGATGTTTTGGGCGCCTGTCCAACGACGGACTTCGTGTACGGCGTTTATCTCGGCAAGAATGAAATGATGCTCGGTAATAAACGTTTTGACGTGGACAGCGCGGATAACATTTATATCGGCGGCGTACGATACGCCGGCACACCCGGTATATATGAGTTGATCTTCAAGAAAATACCCGATAACGAGATCTACACGGAGGACGATATGCAAAAGTACAGGAGCATCCTGTTGGCAACGAGCGCTCATAAAATCAAGCACGATCCTCGCGAGCGAGTAATAAGCAACAAGGGATACAAGTATCTAGCTGTAATCGCATCGTTGTTCCCTCCCGCTGCCCCATCCAGGAAGAAAAAATCTGGAAAGGGATTATCCATGCCTCGCGCGATGACGCTAACCGACAATAAGATCGACTACGTGCACTGGGACGACCCCAACGAGCTGGTGGATCGTCTACGATTGCTCGACGCTTCGCGCCAAGCGGGTCACAACGGTCACGACAATGAGATCCTGTCGATCATCGAGGAACTTCGCGAGGCTGGGCTTATTATAAATTAAACCATGCGTCAGCGAACCATTCAATCAGCATTGAAATGCCGATCAACAAGTTTGGCACATCGCTCAGACGAGGCGAGACGCAATCGAACTATCAATGCAATGGATTAGTCAGAAATTACGTGCGGGATAACGCTCTTTGTATGGTTGCTGCCAACTTTGACGCAAAGTCGCGTAAGATTCGACGCGTGGCGCATCCGGAAGCTGACGATGACGCGGTTAACAAACTATACGTGGATCAATGCTTTAAAATGTTGAGCAATCGACAGAAAAAGTCAGACGAGAAGTTGGCTGCGTTCGAGAAGGATCTGCATGCGTTACGGATTGCGATACACGAGCTTCGACATTTGACCGCCGAGTCAGAAAAGAACAATGGATAGCAACAAATGGAACGGCTATAAACGATTAACGGATGACGATGAACGGCAACGACGAACGGTTCAGGAACGGCTCAGGAATAGCTATCAAGCGGCTAACGAACGAGTCAGAAACAGCTATGATCAGCTGGCGAATGGCTATGAATGGCTAGCGAAGAGCTATAGCTTGGACAAGACGGAGCGAAGAAGCTATGGAAACGATGACCAATGGTGGTTAAAAAGAGAATCATAACGCACCGCTAAAAACATGACATCCATGACGTTATCGAGAAGTAACGACGTTGAACACGGCGAGAATAATACGGCACGTCTAGTTCAGGATACGACGATGCAGGGACATTGTCAAATTGCGACTCACGGTAACAATCAAGAGACATTAGTGTCTGTCACGTGTCAGCATCAGCGTCTATCACAGGAAGCGAGAACGACAGGCTAACGAGACGCCTGAGAGTACTCATGTTGAGCTAATAAACGATGGATCAAGTTCTAAGTAGGCTGATCGAAGCTGGGGTTCGATTGGGGGGATATAACATTTTCCGACTGCTACGAGCTATTGACGACGAATGTGAAATTTATTATTAAGAACTACGGTCTTCAAGTGATCAAGGATCGAGAAAGGTCACTACGTTTATCGACATGGCGCGGGACGCGACTATCGCAGTTTCGAATCGGATTAATAGTGTACGTATGCGCTCAGGCGAGTGCTAGTGCAATCAGGTTCAGCGCGCGCTGTACAGCAGTCGATATAGACACGGTACGTCAACCAAATACGCGTGGAGCACGAGTGACGTGTACGCGAGCGTTGGTAGTACGATATATGTACTGTTTAATGCTATGAGATACTAAAAATGGAACAAAATTACCTTTTTGGTAAGGCGTAGTCACACTCGTTCGAAGAAAGTGGTTATCTCAAAACAAAACGAGTATTGTTCCGATGTGGATGTAACAAAAATAAATGATACTATATTGCGCAAGTAAAAAAATAATATATTATCACGGAAAATAACTTGTATATTTTCCATATTATTAAAAAAAATTCGTACAACTTGACGCTGACAACAAAATGACCTTTTTTGCAGCGTCAATGTACTTTTTAATAATATGAAAATATACTAAAAGTTTCCGGCAAACCGCATAGATTATGTGATAAACTAACATCGGTTCACTCTGTGCCCCCTCGAAACCACCAACGAGTGATGTCCTAAAAAGTAATTGTTCATACTCACCGTCATCGATGTGCTGAGCAAGTATGCGTGGGCTGTACCGCTCAAGAGTAAAGGTGGAAGCGAGACGGCTGAAGTTATGGCCAAAATAATTCGAGAGAGCGAGAGATGTCCGAAAAACTTACAAACCGATATGGGGAAGGAATTTTACAACACCGACGTGCAACGTCTCCTGAGGAAACACAACATCAATCATTATTCTACATATTCGGTGTTGAAGGCGTCGGTCGTCGAGCGATTCAATCGCACGTTAAAGAATAACATGTGGAAGATGTTTACGTTCAACGGAACTTACAAGTGGATCGACGAGCTACCGCGTCTCGTCGCGGAGTACAACGCACGCAAGCATCGAACGATCGGCATGCGGCCCGTCGACGTTACTCCTGCAATCGCTAAAAGACTCTTAACCACGGTGTACAGCGCGATCAAGATCGCAGGTTTGACAAAGTTTAAAGTAGGCGATCGGGTACGCACAGCACAAGACAGTCTTCGAGAAGGGTTACACGCCAAATTGGAGCACCGAGGTGTTTAAGATCGTTAAAGTGCAACACACTAATCCCGCAACCTATCTGCTGGAGGACTATCGTGGAAAATCTATCGCTGGAGCGTTCTACGAGCACGAGTTACATCGTGCGGCTTACCCGGACACGTATCTCGTGGAGAAAGTACTGTGCAGGAGGGGTGATGAGGTCTACGTGAAATGGCTGGGATTCGATGGATCGCACAACTCATGGATACACAAGGACAATGTTATTTAAATCATGCAGATCATATTTTTAAAACATATGAAAAAATAAACTATGTAAAAATATTAAAATACATCTTTATCTTAGATATTTATGCACAATATCTTTATTAATATCCCTTCCAACAATATAATATACCTTAATATACCTTACCTTATATTACATTACGTTACTTTACCATACATATGTACATACATATATACATACCTACATACATACATACCTATATACATACATACATACATTACATTACATTATGTTACGTTACGTTACGTTACGTTACGTTATACTATTACATTACGTTATACTATTATACATTACGTTATACTATTACATTTTATTCATACAATACACTACGTTTTCGGAGGGGGTATTTGATAATGCCCCCACGGTAACGTATCAGTCGAATCGGGTATAATGTATCGCTTATCGTCGTACGGACTCAGAGCGATTTTCGTCTCACGGATGGTGCTCACATCATGCAATTTCGATCTTATACAGAACTGCTGTCGCGTCATTTCAATCTCGTCCTTTAGACACCGCATGTAATCGTTGAACGTTATTGTACGCGCTACGACGTTACTCTTGACGCCTTTTGCTTTTTTAGTGTCTTTTTTACCATCCACCTTCAACGCGTACATCTTCGCTCTGAGTCCAACGAATTCGGTCATTATGGCGCCATTGTTTTCGTCTTTCATTAAGCCCGGCACCTTCTTGTTCGCAAGCTGTATACCGTACGCGTTATCTACCGGATAATCGCTTGTGTCGAATCTGTCGATGTCGCGTTTCATCGTCTCGTACATGTCGTCGCACTCGATGTGGTATATAAGGCTGTCCGTATCGGTGTACATAACTTTACACTTGTCGCGATACAGTGGTAACATGTACTCATGATGAAATTTATACAAACATGTCTTGGATATATCGAGGATGCACATACCCACGTAGATTGGTTTGTTGAATTTCACCTCGAGTTTTCGCATTTCTATTGCTACTAGATTTTCCGAAAACACGCTCCTGCTGTGGAAATTCGGTCGCGCGATCATTGCCTCTGCGCCATATCGCCCACCCCACTTCGTCAGTAATTTTACATCGACGTGATTGCGTACATTTTCCATCGTTTTCCCGAAAACCGCGTTAATCATCAATTTGTATAAATTTTTCTCGAAATCGTTTTTTGCTTGCGTTCTAAATTTTGTATTAAGTTCTATGTAATCGCGGAGCCACGGAGATTGCGAAAATTCCAATACGCGGTGTATCTTTGTAACGCGAAGACCGTGTTGCGTACATTGTTGCAAGTTACGGTAATGGATGACGTAACGCTCCTTATTGTATAAAGTCGCGAGAAGTTTGTTCTCTCGCTTGCCGGGTGGTTTATCGCTCGTCGGACAGAACGGTAGATCAGCGTGCGCGTCGTGTTTATTCTACGGATACTCTAGATCGACCTCGAGAATATAACCCGTGGGCGAATCCGAACCGATCGCATTCACGTCGAAGTTCGAAACGTCTTCGACCCATCGAAAATCTGCGTAGGGCAATGGTTGACACATCGCCCAACCGTACAAGTTGTTTACATCAAAATACATGAGATATGTCGATGGTTTTAACGGATCGTGAGATTGCATGTACTTGTTATTGGCTTGCGCGTATCTACCGGAACATTGACTAAGGCCGCCGCGAATACCGCGTTCGATAAACATTACCATATCAATGTCTGTGAACAGTTCAAAATTTATGCGTGTATGTTTTAACATAGCATCCCACGTGAAACCCGGTAGAGTGTAATAATGCGCCGGATCGAGTCCGTAACTCGCGATGCAGCTATCGCGAAAATTTTCAAACACGTCGGCCAACAGCAAGACATCGGTTTTCAGGTATAGATCACTGTATTCACCCAGGGTTCGAACGGAGAATCGCTGCCATACGTTCACGGCGTGCGCGTAATCGCTCTCGGATACGGTGTCACCGGTCAAGGAACTGTAAAATGAATCGCGCGGTGGTAAACACGTATCCTCCAGCTTTTCGACGCAGTCGATGTACTCATACGGAAAGACACCTTTTCGTGTCAATAATTCGAAATCGTCGTTGGATAACGCGGAAAATTTGGAACGTATAATTTTCAACTTATCCTTATCGAGGAAGGATGCCAATTTATCGAGGCTGCTAGTCAGAAATTTGTATGAGTCGATGAATCTTAATTTTACATCGCTTCGCGAATCTTTTTTTTCTGCTGTATCTTTTACGTGTTTGGTAAATGAGATGTACTTTTCTTTTGTTATCGGCAGTACATCGATCGCGCCTTCGAACGCGGCAGCTATCTCCATGATAATAAAATGCGCGTCATAGCCCGATAGATTGTGGAATATTACTGGGATGAAGTGTGAATCTTTATAATTCAGATTGCATGTCGAATGTGCGGGACCTCGGTACCTACCAGTTAAATGACAGTGATCGCGTACCCGCTTGTCATCTGGGATGACAAGACTTGTCATAGAAGGAAGATGTCCTGACTGACTGACTGACTGACTGACTGACTCATCAATGCCCAGCCCAAACCCCTGAACCTAGAGACTTGAAATTTGGAGGGAGTATTCCTCTCATGACGTAAGTACCCACTAAGAAAGGATTTTTAGAAATTCCACCCCTAAGGGGGTGAAAAGGGGTAAAATGTGTTTTCACGACTGTCCTGACTGACTGACTGACTGACTCATCAACGCCCAGGCCAAACCCCTGAACCTAGAGACTTGAAATTTGGAGGGTGTATTCCTCTCATGACGTAAGCACTTACTAAAAAAGGATTTTTAGAAATTCCACCCCTAAGGGGGTGAAAAGGGGTAAAATGTGTTTTCACGACTGTCCTGACTGACTGACTGACTGACTCATCAACGCCCAGGCCAAACTCCTGAACCTAGAGACTTGAAATTTGGAGGGTGTATTTCTTTCATGACGTAAGCATCCACTAAGAAAGGATTTTTAGAAATTCCACCCCTAAGGGGGTGAAAAGGGGTAAAATGTGTTTTCACGACTGTCCTGACTGACTGACTGACTGACTCATCAACGCCCAGGCCAAACCCCTGAACCTAGAGACTTGAAATTTGGAGGGTGTATTCCTCTCATGACGTAAGCACTCACTAAGAAGGGATTTTTAGAAATTCCACCCCTAAGGGGGTGAAAAGGGGTAAAATGTGTTTTCACGACTGTCCTGACTGACTGACTGACTGACTCATCAACGTCCAGGCCAAACCTCTGAACCTAGAGACTTGAAATTTGGAGGGTGTATTCCTCTCATGACGTAAGCACCCACTAAGAAAGGATTTTTAGAAATTCCACCCCTAAGGGGGTGAAAAGGGGTAAAATGTGTTTTCACGACTGTCCTGACTGACTGACTGACTGACTGACTCATCAACGCTCAGGCCAAACCCCTGAACCTAGAGACTTGAAATTTGGAGGGTGTATTCTTCTCATGACGTAAGCACTTACTAAGAAGGGATTTTTAGAAATTCGACTCCTAATGGGGTGAAAAGGGTATCTATATATATAAAAAAATGTCTTGACTGACTGACTCATCAACGCCCAGTCTAAACCCCTGAACCTAGAAACATGAAATTTGGAGAGTGTATTCCTCTCAAGGGAGAGGGAAAGGGAGAGGGAGAGAGAGAGACAGAGAGGGAGAAAGAGACAGAGAGAGAGAGAGAGAGAGAGAGAGAGAGAAGAGAGAGAGAGAGAGAGAGAGAGAGAGAGAGAGGGAGGGAGAGAGAGAGAGAGAGAGAGAGACAGAGAGAGAGAGAGAGAGAGAGACTATTTGCGTGTCTTATTACATATGTTCTCCGGGGCGAAGCCCGGGTAACCAGCTAGTTATAGATATAGATAAAAGAGTACCAATTATTTAACCCTAATCTAACGTAATAAGGGTATACCGTGCATATTCTATCCTTGGTTCTATATTGATACCTGAGATATTCTTGGTATTTACCGCGGAATATTCTCAGCAGATACCTCCGATTTGGAAAAGGCGGACATAGGAATGTTCTGAGTATGTTCGCAGTAAATCGTAGTACGTATCTCGAACGCAATCTACTGCTGCGATATCCTTCGAACATTCTCAGTATCTACTTGTGCTGTATGGGTCCTTACCCTCACGCGCTTGTCTCCTCTCTTCCTCAGCTCTCTTATTCTCACCTCCTGCCCCGCGGCCGCCGATCTACACCTCTCAGCTCACACCGCTCGACGCTTCCTCCCTCCTCCTCCCCTGCTCGTCTTGCTACTACCTTCTCGCCTTACTTACATTACCCTTTCTATCGCTTCTCCTTTCCTCTTTCTACTTTCTTGCTAACCTCCTCTGCCACTCTCTCTGTCTCTTTCTTATTATACCGGAACGCACCTCTCTGACGCTCGATCCGTTCGATCATTCATCGATCGAACGAGCCAGCTCGCTACTACCCTCATCCTTCTCACATCCGCCGTCCGTCGGTATCACCTCTCTCGCATGTCGACTCGATCGATCTCACGATCAATTCCTCGCTCCCGCTCGCTCGAGTATCCGTTCCTTCTGCACTCAACTCCTCAATTCACTCTGCACCCCTCCCACCTTCCCCCTCGCCGCGTCCTCCTTCTAATTCCTCTCCGTCATCCTAACCTCACTTTCAACTCTCCTCTTCTCCCTCGATTTCTGGCCGCTTCACCTCGATTCTATCCTCACCTCCAATCCCACCGCCTCTTCTCAACCTCCTTCGCACCCTCCTTCAATCCTGCATCTCCACCCTTCCACAGAGCTTTGTTTTCGACCCTATTTCCACCTCTCCGAACTTTCCACCTGCTCCCCCGCCGAGGGCTAACGGGGGAATCCTATTAAATGTCGTAGTATATAGTAGTATGAGAAAATATGCACAAATGGAAATTATTAAGCGTACAGCGCAACTGAACAGAAATAACGCAACACCTAATAATATAATATGTGATAATATGTGAGTGGAAAATGAGTTATCCGATTACAATGCGGGTTGTACGACGGGAGGCAACGCGGGCTCGCGCGCCGAGAGAGTTCGGCTCGCGCCCGCTACGCGGCGCAACCCTCACTGGGTGGAGCTAATTATTTTCTGTTATTGAAGGACGATTACTCACGATATTATTTCGTATATTTCCTTAAAGAAAAATCAGATGTATTGAAGCACTTGAAGCAGTTCTGCGTCGATGTAAGCGCTGACGGACACACCATTCGCAAGATACGCAGTAACTGTGGTCTAGAATTCTGCAATCAAGAAGTAAATAATTTCCTACAGTCACAGGGGATTAAACATGAGACCACCACACCGAGAGCACCGGAGCAAAATGGATTCATCGAGAGACAAAACAGGACTATAGTTGAGTCAGCGAAATCCATGCTTCACACCAGAAATTTGCCATTGGCTCTATGTGCGGAGGCAACTCACACTACAGTGTATTTGAAAAACAGAACTGCGACGGACACGTTGGACGGAGACACGCCTTATCAAAGATGGCATGGCGCCAAGCCGTCAGTCAAACATCTATGAGTGTTCGGAAGCGTGGCATACGCACATATTCCAAAGGAATCAAGGACAAAATGGCAAGAGAACTCGAATAAGTATTTAATGGTAAGATATGCTGAGAACTGCAATGCTCATCGGGTTTATGATCCAATAAGACACAAATGCTACGAAAGGCGAGACGTCATTTTCGATGAGAGAGAACCCGATCGACTGTCAGTCATCATTCAACAATCTGATCAAACTAGCGACGATGAAGATGATGTTTTCAGTGGAAGCAAGAGTGGGAATGTCTTGGACGTCGAGAAGAAGCCTCACGGCATAGAATCGAAGTCAAGCAATAGAAATTCAAAGAAACCAATCGAAAGGGACCCCTACCCGTTACGACAAACGACAGCGCGACGCGCTATTGATAGATCAGAAGATACGGCGACTGCAGCAGAAGCATTACTCACAGAAATGGACCCAACCACATTGGAAGAGGCCCTGAACAGTTCTGAAGTTAATCATTGGAGACGAGCGATCCATGACGAGCTCGATTCATTAGTGAAAAATGGCACCTGGATCCTTGTGTCAAGACCAGTCCATGCTAATGTTATTGGAAATTGCTGAATCTTTAAGAAAAAGCACTAGACGGCTCCATTGATAAATACAAAGCTCGTCTAGTGGTCAAGGGCTATGCACAAAAATACGGTTCGGATTACAATGCTACGTATGCCCCAGTTGCTAGACATGAATCTATTCGACTCGTGCTGTCACTTGCTGCATCTTTCGATCTGGACATAATTCAGTTTGATGTAATAACTGTTTTCCTTAACAGTGACTTGAAGGAGGAAGTCTACATGGAGCAACCGGACGACTTCGAGGAGGATGATCGAGTGTGCCGCTTAATAAAGAGTCTCTATGGGCTCAAGCAAGCGTCTAAGGAGTGGCACGACAATATTTCCACAGTTTTACGAGCCGCAGGTTTGCAACAAAGTCAAAAGGATCCGTGCGTATTTAGCTACTGTCAAGGTCGTATAATAATCCTTTTAGTTCTGTATGTAGATGACGGATTAATTTGCTCAAATGACAAAGAAATAACTAAAAGATTGTTGAGAAAACTAGAATCAAACTTTGAAATAAGATATAACATAGCTGAATATTTTATAGGCATCCAGATCGAGAGGGACAGAAGTCTTGAAGTGTTAAAACTCCATCAGACTGCCTATGCGCAAAAGGTTCTAAGCAGATTCTCTCACACTAATTGTGCGTCATCTTCTGTGCCTGCCGATCCTGGAATGAAATTTACAGCGAACAACGACAAAGACGAAAGTAATTGTTTTCCGTATAGAGAAGCTCTAGGGTCAATTATGTACTTGGTAACGACGCGTCCGGATTTAGGTTACGTTATAAGCGTTTTAAGTCAATACCCGAGTAAACCAAGCAAAGCGCATTGGAATGGGATTAAAATGATATTGCGTTATATTAAGGGGACAATCAGCCATGGTATTGTATATGGCATTGGAAATAAGGATTTAAAAATCACTGGTTATTGCGATTCCGATTACGCTGGGGATTTGGATACTCGTGTGAGCACCACAGGATGGATTTTCTTTCTAAATAGTGGACCAATCTCCTGGAGTTCGAAGAAACAAAGTGCAACGGCTACCTCGGCGACAGAAGCTGAGTATATGGCTTTATATTCAGCAACCAAAGAAACAGTTTGGCTGAGACAGGTCATGTCGGAGCTCAATTCATGTAATGAAGGGCCAATTCCTCTATATTGTGACAATCAAGCTGCAATACGTCTAGTCAAGCACCGTGAATCCTTGAGATGGCTGAAACATGTTGATGTTCAATATCACTACACTTGTGAAAAACAACTCGATGGAAGCATCGATGTGCAGTATGTGCCGACTAATAATCAATTGGCTGACCAACTAACTAAGGCGCTACCAAGAGAGAAGTTCCATCGTTTAAAACAAGAGAGTGGCATATTATCATGTAATAAGTAATATTTTTTGTCGAGTGGGAGTATTGAGTATTGCGACGAAAAATAGGACCGCTTGGGCGAGATATGTCGAAATGTGTCGAGAACAATAGATCGCGGAGAACTATCGATAGATCGCGGCGTTTATGACTCTCCACTTGTAGGCCCGCGTTCCTGTAGTATCACGCACTCATCTATCTGTCAGCACGTAGGCACTCACTGCTTTTTCAAGCGTGTCTCGAGTAAGGTCGTACTTCCGCTCTCGCAAGTTTTCCACGTGTTACATTATATATCGCGCTCGCTATCTATTTTCTTTGTTCGTTCTCTCTTAACGAGAGTTATAAATTGTAATAAAGCACGACATTAATTTATACATAGGAGTGCCGAGATTTTGTAATAAACCTATCCGCAACAATGGAAGACTAGCTTGATACCAGTGCTTCGCTACGGTATGTAAAATCCTGAATTACGTTTTCAAACATTTGTATGTAATATTTGTAAGCAAAAACCAAGTCAATATCTCATCAGACTCTCAGGCCTCTCATCGATCAGAATCCGTGAAAACACATTTTACTTCTTTTCACCCCCTTAGGAGTCGAATTTCTAAAAATCCCTTTTTAGTGAGTTTACGTCATGGAAGAAATATACTCCCCGAATTTCATGTTTCTATGTTTAGGGGTTTGGGCTGAGCATCGATGAGTCAGTCAGTCAGTCCGGACATTTGTTTTATATATATAGTGTCACGTCTTTTTCACTCCCGGTCGCACCCGGGACGTATAACGGATCAAAAGGGTTAGGGAGAGAAGGATGGTAGGCCTCTCCGACGATTCCCTTGCACAGTCCGGCAACTCCACACGAAATTTATTATTGAGCGCCAGACGCGTAAACTCGCGTCCACTAACTCATGCTAAGATCGCGAAATTCGAACAGAATCCCCAAACGCAATGAATCCGGCGTGCGAGAGATCGGCCAGCTCGACCTAACGGCTATGGGCGTGAGTGATGAAGGGCAGCGCGATATTCGGCAAGGTGACGCATAAATTAAGCACTCAAATAATTAATAGTAGCTCATAACAAGGTTTATTATAAATTGGTAATAGTGTGAAATGACCGATGACAGCCGGTGATATAATTGGTAAAGAAAGAATGATTGAATCGTGGAAATTATACAAGAGATCGGTTATTAAATGAGTAGTCGTAGCATGATAGTAACGAGGTTGAATTAACAGAACTAGAGAGAATAATCAGAAAAAGCTTCAATTCCAGAATCGGATTGGTCACAATAGAAGAATAGTGAGCGCGAGATGGTAGATAATAAAGTAGGGAATATTGAACCGGACGGAAGTCACATATAATAACGCGAAAGATAGAATGTATGCTCGGTTACGAGGTAACAGAAATAATATAGGGCATAACCGAAATTGCCTATAATAACACAAGAAATCGAAAACGGAAATAAACGCAAAATAATACAGCAATACATTGAGTAGTGAAAGTTACTTAGTCGAACGATTGCATTGGCAATAACAGTCAAAGCTGAATAATTATTAGGAAAGTAGGTACTAGAGTTAATAAACGCGAAATACAGGGTGCTGCGCCACGCTCGGCGCGCAAGAACGCAATTGTCCCAACCCGTGTAGAAATTTGTTAGGGATGGCCTTACATAACATAAGGCCCCGATCATTACTTATTAGGGATGCCATAAGAAAGATTTTCTTACTTTAACCTGATGAGGTCCCAATCATTATTTATTAGGGATTCCATAAGAAAGGTTTTCTTATTTTTATCTAATAAGGCCCTTGTAAGGATTTGATAAGGATGTTTTAACTTCATAAATACTTATTTATTAGGGCTAATCGGATGAGGTCCCGATCATTATTTATTAGGGATGCCATAAGAAAGGTTTTCTTATTTTTGTCTGATGAGATCCTTGTAAAGATTTGATAAGAATGTTTTAACTTTATAAATATACTTTTTTCATAAATATATTTACAAACACAAAATTTCATAATGAGCCGGCACTGGTTTCTGACATTCACCCGACATTAAGAAATATTATATGATATATCCAATTCAAAATTTTATTACTTTTTTTAAACTAAATTTGTTTCTTAAAATGATTTTTGAAAAATTATATATTTGCGCTGGTTATGACATATGTAGACTATATATAACACTTACATCAAATTAAGAAGTAGTCTACCACGTAAGGCAGTTGGCTCACGATCCAGAGGTCCCGAGGTCCCGAGTTCGAATCCCACCAAGGTAAGTGTGTTTTTCAAATACGAGAAAATATTTATAATCATAGACTGCATCTTAAGAAACAAATTTAGTTAAAAAATAGTAATAAAATTTCGAAAAAAATAATTTTTTTTATATCGGGTGAATATCGGAAATCAGTGTCGGCTCGATACTAGCTCGATACTGGCACGTAGCATTGGACCGATGTCGCTGACCAGTATATTAAAATTTTCTCTGGAAGGCCTTAAGAAAGCATGAATTGTAATTCTGGTCGAAATAAGGCCTTTTTATCAAGGCCTGAAAAACTTTCCTTATAAGGGCCTGAAAAACTTGCCTTATAAGGGCCCGAAAAACTTTCCTTATAAGGGCCTGAAAAATTTTCCTTATAAGGACCTTGTAAACAATTTGTTACATGCCATATAAGGGCCTTATCATTTTGCCCTACAAGGCCCTGATTCATATTCAGGCCAACTAGTTGGGCCCTTATTAGAGTCTTATGAACATTTCTACACGGGAATCGCGAAAGGATTCTGTCGCCAATGGATCCTACCTCACGCGAATTATCGCATGACCCTTACTACGGGGTATAATATGTTCGCGAGAATACTCACGACGACGCAATGCCTAACGTCAGAACACTCGGCGTAACGCGGAATATCGCACGCGTTTACACGGAATAGACGAAGACACGAAACTCTAAATCTAACGCAAACGGAAAGGATAACATTCAAACGCAAATAATAATTCACGCAGGTAATATTCTAACGCAAGAAAGCATTCAACGCGAGTAATGTCCTAACGCAACTAGTAGTCCAACGCGAATAATATTCTAACGCAAGTAATAACTGAACGCGAGTAATATTCTAACGCAAGGAATAACTGAGCGCGAGTAATAGTCTAACGCAAGTAATAACTGAACGCGAGTAATATTCTAATGCGAGTAATAATTCAACGCGAGTAACATCTGAACGCAATTAAGAATCGAACAGAGGTATCACGGTAACTGCGCGTGAAACCTAAGTCTCCGCGGCACGCATTACGACGCCATGAAGCACGCGGTCGCGAACACGGAAGTCGCGAGAAAGAGCGTATTCGCGAAATTGAAATCCGTCGCGGACGCATCTACCGTGATCTCCAAGGGCTTGCGATTGTCGGTCGCGATCCCGTGGCCACGAGACCATTCCGGTGCCCCTCGCTTTCGCTGTCGATCGCTAATTATCCGCCTTGTCGGCGATCTTGGTTCCCGAGCGAGAGCGCGCCCCGGAGAGCGGTGTCGTGGCTTTACATACACGCGAAATTACCCGAGGCAACCTTACCGGAAAGTCTGCTTCTTCTCGGGGTTCCTCGCCGTTGTCAGGGAATAAGTTATTGCTCAGATCCCGCTGGCTCGACCGCCGGACGATATCGCGATTTAAGAACGACGTGTCGACTTCCGAGGACGATCCAAGAGTGCTCCCGAAAATTCGCTCGATAGCGGAATCGATGACGCGCCCCACCCCCCCGGGCGTACGCGGCCCCTCAGCGCGACAGCGCGGGCCAATTAGGGGTGAGCTCACAGGCTCGCGACGTATCCTGGCACAGGGCCGTCAACCACGGCTCCCGCAGGGCGCTTAATGGCCCCTCGCTCGCGCGGCGATTTCCCGGGATCCTTCCCGGCAGCGGACGGGACGCTAATTTTTCCGTGCTCCTCCATCTCGGTCCGGGAATGGTGGCCATCCACCCCGGAATCCGGTCGGCAGCGGAGGAGGGCAGGTGATGCTTGTTCTGCCCCTGCGCCTGGGGCCCTGCTTACTACGGGTCCGCCCGCCGCTGTGTCACGCGTCGCGCGCGTATCCTCCTGCGTCCCTTCCTGTTCGTCGGCCCGCGATCCCCGTTAAGGTAGTCCTTTCGTGAGAACAAGTATTAGATAGGTACCTAAATTTGATATATGTTAAATATACAGTAATAAGGGGCATGTGTACGAAAAATCAGGTGAGGTTACCGACACTTTACAAGAAATAAGTCATTCTAAATGTGCATTCGCGGAGCGTGCCATTGTCATTCTATCCTTGTTTACATCTAATGAACGAGAAAGATAGAATGATGCAAATCGCCACGGCTGAGGCTTTCAACGAATAATACATGTACTTAGCGATTAGATGAATACATTATTAATGTCTTAAAATATTCCCTGAAGTTTCCGGATTTCGTACGTATCTTGAAAATAAAGGCTTGGCGAATGTTTTGCTCTGATATATGAGGTTAAATAAGTAGTGGATCCAATCGCATATTGCTTTACTCGTACCGTCATGCCAGACCTAACCTAAATCGAGTCCAACCGCACTACTATTGTGATATTTTTTTAATTAGTACATAATTAAATACGATTAAATCGTGCGTGTAAAATCATTCTATATTATTATAATTATTGGGATGTTGCAATGTGTTTGTCTTCAATTACCTCACGACGGACTGTTACTTGACTAGCGCCGGCTGCGAAAGGACTACCTTAAGATCCGCTTTTCGTCGTTCGATTCCTCGTCTCGATCCTCTCTGTCGACTCCGCAGCCCGCGATCCTCTGCATTTTCTCAGGAAACTCCGGGTCTCATCTTGGTGAGGCGCCACGCAATAGTACAAAAAAAGAAAATAAAATGGGATCAGGAAACGTAAACGCGATTAAATATGCCCTGGAGATTTCGCATCAACTCTTTGGACCGTCCTCGGGCGCGAACCCGCGCCTTGTGACGGCGGCGGAGCGCTGCAACGAAACTGCAACGTCACAATATATATGGAAAAACATATATATTAAACAAAACTTATAGGATATCAAGGAGGATAAATAATGATAAAACCAATTTTCGAAAAAATCGATTTTTGAAGATCACATGAAGGTCCTCGATCGCCATTTTTTCAAATAGAATTATATGATTTTTTTGCATAATATGAATCTTTCAATTATTCTACATATAAAAGTATTAAGGTAGAATTATAAAAAAAATTACTAGTTTACAAGACATTTCATATTTTGTTCTGGCACATTTTGACATAAAATACAAAATATCTCGTAAACTATTTATTTTTTGGTAACTGCACCTGACACTTTTATAAACAGAATAATAAAATGAATTAATTGATGTAAAGAAAACACATTGTTGCTTTTAAAAAAGGACATGTAGTTGCATATTGCAAACTGCATAATTTTTTTGCATTTTACATAGGGTAGGTAGTACCCTACAACGAACCAGTAGTACACCATGAACTATTGCGATATTTTATAAATGTAATGATGCCATATTGACTGGCATCATACTCATTGTCATGCAACGACTCGCATGAACCCTTCTTCGGCTCCCCAATCGGCCGACAAATCGCGCGAAGGACGGCCGTTTGTGGCCACATTTTGCGCTTTTTAGGTGACAAACTAAATTTTTTTTGTAAGTTTTACGCATTTTTCATGTTTTTGTTGTTATATCTATCATTTTTTTTTTTTATTATTCTATAATTTTAAATATTACTAAAGTGTTGTAATCGACTCAACTGGTCAAATTTATTGATCGAAAAACGCTATGTTTCGACCGTGGATCCGGTCTTTTTCAAGCGTGTATACAAGACTCACAAGTATCGATTAGTCAGGCATAATGCCCTAACTACGCCAAATCTAAAAACTAAACGACGAATTACGCACTCCGCATTAAGTAAAATTATATTAAAAAATCCATATTATACAAACATAAAAACTTACATATTTGTGCGTCGGAATCAAAGCAATAAAATATTTGTTAAACGGCATACTTCGTAAGATATTTGTATCGTGACAGAGCCGTGCGGTGGTAAAATTTGAACTGATAAACTTGACAATATAAAAACAAACTGGTGCCGTAAATAATAAGCAAGAGCGTAGAGAGGGAAGTAGCGGAGAAGGAGAAAACAGTTATACTTCTTTTATGATATGTTCGTAGAGAACGTTAAGATTCTCCGTGTCCTGTTGCAAATTGATGGTGTCGTCAAATTTTTTAATAAAAAACATCTCCGCTAATTCCCTTTTTCTGGTCCGTCTTTCTTTATGTATTACTTCAGGCTTTCCCCAGTCAAAATCATGCCCATAGGATATTCGGTGCTCACTCACTACGGAGTGATTGCCAGTGTGCTTTCTGATATCGCTCTGGTGTTCCCTGAGACGCGTGCACAGATGTCTTTTAGTCTGCCCAAAATACGTGGCACTACAATCCCTGCAGTTAATTTTGTAAACGATATCAGTTTGTTTTAGGTCGTCAATTCTATCTTTGCCTCGTCTTATTAAGCAATCAAGTTTTTTAGGAACCGTAAATAAGGTAGTGATGTGGAGTTCTTTTAACGTACGACAAATGCTATCACTCAACTTTTTGATATAGGGTAAAGGTATGCAGTTCTTTAAATCAAAAGTAGTACTATTGTCAGTAGGGGTGTTATGTGTATTATTACGTATTTTGAGGAGGTTTAGATGTTTGGCAATGTGTTTATTAATGATTGGTTTAGGAAAGCTATTGTTGTTCAAAATATCTTTAATTATTTTAATATTGCCATCGTGGAATTTTTCATCAGAAAGTAATACGGCGCGATCAACCAAGCTAGTAATAGTATTCAGTTTGTATTTTAAAGGATGGTTAGAGTGAAAATTTATGTACCGTCCCGAGAACGTCGGTTTTCGATGCCAATTAGTTTTCAGTATGTTGCCGTTCCTAATTACAGTCGTGTCTAAGAAGTTGAGTGATCGTTTCAACTTCACGCATTCGTTTCAATTTCATACGTGAACTTAAGTCTAGGGTGATATCCGTTGAGAACTTTTAAGATCAAGCCCACACTTGTTTTAGGGACCACCGCAAAAATGTCATCGACATATCTAATGAATATCGGGATATTAAAATTTAAAAGGCTTAGGCAATGCGTCTCTAAGTCCTCCATGACGATATCAGCAGCAACCGGCGATAAAGGAGATCCCATAGGGCTGCCGAAAATTTGTTCATAAATTTCGCCGTTAAATCTGAAACTAGTGGACGATAAGATAAGGTCAATTGCGTGTAAAAACTGTGATAAATTGAGGTCAGTCTTGTTAGAAATGTGGTTCCACCTTTTTTCAATTCCCTTTAATACTAAATCTTTAGGGATGTTCGTGAATAATACCGTGACGTCTAGTGAAATAAGTATTTCGTCATCTTTAATTTCTTTGTTATTAATAAACTTCGCAAAAGACCAACTATCTTTTATATGTGATTTAGGTTTCGGGATCGACGAGTGTAAGGTCTTTTGGAGGAGACTAGCAACATTATAGAGCGGGCTACCCAGCGCTGAGACGATAATGCGTAAAGGGAAATCGGCCTTGTAAACTTTCGGCAGTCCGTAGGCTCTCGGTAGATTGCCATTGGTGCAATTGAGTTTCCTGTATGCACATGCACAGTCACTGATGATGCCATTGTCATGCCAAGATTTAACCAATTCATGAATTTTAGATGTAATTTTATTTATCGGATCTTTTTTCAATTTTTTATAAGTGTTTTGGTCTCCAAGCATTCCGGTCATTTGGTTTACATACGCGTTCTTATCCAAAATGACAGTTACTTGGCCTTTGTCAGCCTTGGTGACAAGGACATCATCATTGTCCCGTAAGAATTTCTTGCAATTAGTAAATTTTTTTGTGAAAAATCAGTCGATATGGTTAACGTGTCTATTCAAACTGAGAAACTTGTGCAGCGAGTTAGTAATCGAACGGCGTGTATCCTCTACGAATTATTAGGAATTTTGTATGTGTTAAATTCAAAATTTTTAATAATGTCTAGAGAGGAGCACAAGCGATCTTTTCTCTCTCTCGGATTGATGGGCAAAGCGAAATTACCACCCAAACTTAAAAAATTTAATACATTACTTGGTATAGATTTACTACTCGCATTAATGATCCATTTACTGCGATCAATGCTCGAAAAGGAGTTATAAAATGTATTTTGTTTGGTCATAATTGTGTTAAATTTACTTGTTAATCTAAATCTCGTTTCATCGTCGTGTCGATCAATAGTGTAAGTATTAAAATTATAAAAGTTTTGAATTACGTCATTCGGTAAAATAGAAGCAATTGCATCCTCGATTTTCTTAACATTAGATCGCAGAAATTTTAAATCAAAGTTAATATCTTTGATTTCAAGGTTAAGTAAGTTTCGTTGGTAACGTTTTTTCAGGACGTTGAACTTGCGGATTGCACTGTTGCTTTGAAAGATGATGTTAAGTCTTAGGGTATATAAGTGTGGAGGTAAGACGTCATCTCTCCTACATCAGAGCAAGAATGTCAGTCGGTGTCTTAGTGAGTTAATCTTGATCTTCGTATTAATCCAAGATTTTAGGAGTTGCGTGGTATTATATCCAAATTTCCTTGTAATAGTTTCAAAATATCCTTCATCTCGGTTGGACACCATTATTGAGGTCAAAGGTGTGTGTTAAAAACAGAACAAGAGAGTTTGAGTCGCCGGTGAATAATTAAAAATTACTAAAGTGTTGTAATCGACCCAACTGGCCAAATTTATTGATCGAAAAACGCTACGTTTCGACCGTGGATCCGGTCCTTTTCAAGCGTGTATACAAGACTCACAAGTATCGATTAGTCAGGCATAATGCCCTAACTACGCCAAATCTAAAAACTAAACGACGAATTACGCACTCCGCATTAAGTAAGATTCCTCTTCTAAAAAGGAGATGTGAAGTTTATTGTTGTCGCTTTTCCGCGATGCCGATTAGTTCTCTTGCTGCGCTTACTTCATTTGTAGCTGTCATTGTATATTTTGACAGTTGTGTGTATCAAGGAGTTAATAGTGTAATAGTAATAGCATAATGTTAAAGCTAAATAGCGCGCGCGAAGCGCGCGTCTGTAGTGTCTAGTATATTAAAAAATCCATATTATACAAACATAAAAACTTACATATTTGTGCGTCGGAATCAAAGCAATAAAATATTTGTTAAACGGCATACTTCGTAAGATGTTTGTATCGTGACAGAGCCGTGCGGTGGTAAAATTTGAACTGATAAACTTGACAATATAAAAACAAACTGGTGCCGTAAATAATAAGCAAGAGCGTAGAGAAGGAAGTAGCGGAGAAGGAGAAAACAGTTATACTTCTTTTATGATATGTTCTGCGACGCTACTTCCCGCCGCTGGGTTATGAGGCGCGACTACCGGGCGTCCAGACATTAATGATCAGATGACAGAGCATTCTACCAAAACCGAGATACGAATACACAATATTTTGGGCGCCAGGTGTGGAGAAGGCCACACCACCTTTTACTCTAACCGCGCGAAAAACACTCTCAATTAACTCTAGACAACTCTCAATATCGGTACAACTTTAGAATATGCTCCGGCCGATCGCAACGACTGCTCAGTATTTACGGTGAGGGCGGGGTTCTTCGAGAGGTGGAGTACGGATGGCGTTGACAGTGGTGAGGCGAAGACGAACACAAAAGAATAATCCACACAAGATATAGTAGCACATTAGAATATAATATAGATCATGAGAACGGTAATACAGTCTTCCTACCGAAAGCGATATAATATTCAGGACGGTTCAAGTATACTCGGATTATGGCGAAAGACGCGGAACGCGGGATGATATTTACCTCGCGAGAGTCACGCACCGAGAGGGTGAGTTCGGTTTACAACGACTCTTTCGCTGCGGCTCACTGAATGCCCGTCGATCACGTGAAGTTCTGACCAAATAAATACACGCGACTGTAAACGGAATTCCGCTGGGAACGATTATTAATATAACGCGCCAGAAAGAAGTAGGGGCGGAATATTATACGCACCGGGGACTGCTCGCAATGAACTGTATGCCAAATAATAATGTTCGCTGGGAAGGAAGATATACGCGGAAGAATAACACCCGTAATGACAACATATACGCGAAATATTCGCAACGAAATAATACACCCACTGAAATAATAAACACACGGGAATGATACACGCAACGCAAGAATCGCAACACAATAATACACGCAAGGAAAATAATCGCAACGCAAGAATACACGCAATGATAATATTCGCGACGAACTAATACCCGCAATGAAACTATTCGCGACGAACTAATACTCGCACTGAAATAAGGCACGCTAGATAATGGACGCGACAGGTGAATATACACCGGGCGAGAGAGAGCACAATATACACGGATATGTGCGGTTCACGCTGTGATCACGTGCTCCTCTCATACGGATCACGCCGGGGCGCGGGACACTCTCCGCCGGAACGAGCCTCTGAGCGATAATCTCTACCTCAGACAATCCTCATAATGCGTGAGGTGCACTCTCGAACAGTAGGTGTTATTTTGACAATTCTGTATCGGGTGCTCCGAGGGGGGAGCGGGGCGGGGGGAGGACTCGAGGACGAGGGGGTCCTAGGGAAGGGGGGTCTGCGTTCCCAGCAGAGGGTTCCGGGGGGGGGGGGGCTCGAGGGCTCGAGGGTCCTAGGGAAGGGGGGGGGGGATCAGGGTTTCGGCGAGCGCGTCGGGACATGTTCTTATAAACAAATGTCACCTCGCGTCGATGTTCGGTCGATAGTATTTATAAACATATCACTTCACACTTCAGATGCGAGCGAGCGCCTATGACAGGCGGCTATAATTTATGACCTACGAGTGGCGTGACGCCGCGTCCTTTTCATTTTCCTTTGTAGGAAGAGTTATCAAGCGCGAAGGAGGGGGAGGGGGGCGCGGCATTAGGGTATCGACGAACGACGATGACAGAATTTATAAACGAATATCATCTCGCACTGCAGATGCGAGCATCGATGGTCGACGTAGGTACTTGATCAAAAATTTTAGGCGATTCAACCGTCGCGGTCTCTTCTCTTTATTTTTCTTTCGAGGAAGAGCCGCTTATCGGGGTTTCGTGGCGCCGCGTGTTACAAAAGCGAGCGCCGATGACAGGCCGCTAGATTTTATAAACACTAGACATCATAAGCGCAGCAACGCGACTCAATTTCTATGGGAGATAAGCGGGGAGCACACACTTCTGCACAACGCATAATGCGTAAGCATAAGAAAATTGATTGGTCCATACACATGTGCATAAGGAAATGGACCAATCAATTTTCTTATGCTTACGCATTATGCGTTGCGCAGAAGTGTGTGCTCCCCGCTATATTGTTTCTCTGCAGTGCATGCACACCATGCACTAAAACAGAAGAAACGATACGCGATGCTCTAGTTGGAACGAGAGGAAAAGGCGATAGAAAAAGTATATAAGGAAGAATGAAGCGAGTCAAAATCACAGTCTGTGATTTGAAAGTCTACGCGTCGGTATATCGATTGAATGAAAAAAGTATAGCGGTTATTTTTGCATTTTTGTGCCGAGTATTCAATACAGAGTATTAGTTTTTACGATAAAGGAGATGACAATAATTTCAATATGGATGTAGACGAGGATCACACGTTAACGGACGACAGTGATTACTTCAGCGATGAAGACAACGATCATAAAGAAGTCGTCGATAAAATAGTGACGCGTTCGGAAATCATGGCACTGAACTTACGTACGAAACAGTGCGTGATATATTTTTATTACTCAACGGGTGGTGCACTTGCACTATGTGCTTCGTGCATGATTGATCTATCGAACCTTGATATCGGGCACATGTACGCTGTCCGAAAACACTTCGTTGACTTACGCGTTACGGAGCATTTCCGCGCCTGCTCAAACTGTCGTGATGTATTGTACATGATATTTCCATGTAATATATGCCCGATTTGCACACAATAAAAAAACATTATCGCGGCTCTTAAAAGAACATACTCGGGGCTGAAGTTTTTTTGTCAAGTGGACGGTATAAAGAAAACATTTTTTTCAAAACAGTGAACAAAAATTGAGGTGAACAATAATTTCGAGGCAATAATGGATGTAGATTCAGCCGACGAGGATCGTCCGATGTCGCCGGACAGCAATTATAACAGCGATGAAGACGACAACCGTAAACAAGTTGTCAAGAAAATAGTGTCGCGTCCCGAATTTTTAGCGTTAGATGGACGTACGAAGTGTTGCGCCATTTATTTTTATTATATATACGGTTCGTATAACCTGTGTGCTTCGTGTATGATCGCTTCACCAGACACTGGTGAGCACATATGTACTTTTCGAAAACATGTAACCGAGCCGTACGACGTAATAAGAGGTCGATTTTGCACAAATTGTAATACTCCATTGTATCAAATATTGCCGTGCAACATGTGCCCGATTTGTATGAAGTGATTACAAAAAACATTATCGCGAGTGGGACATTAACGTGCGCAACATGGAGTGGACAATTGAAGATGAGGATGAATATATGATGGATTATATTACAACGGATGTCACCGATGAATTGCATGAAGAAGATCAAGGAGTAAAATTGACGGATGTGCGACGAATATCACCAGTGCAGTTTCTTCGCGATCGCGAACTCGATATACGCGGAACCGGTCACCGCATCGTTAGACAAAGAGTCGTTATCGATACCAATTTTCCTTATGACTGGGATTCTAACGTGAGACGGAAAGTGTATCGACAACTGCGGGACGAGTGCGTTAGCGAGCAAGAATCAAAGAACGCAGCTCTCTGTGCTACTAACTTTGCGCCACATTATATTCAGCCTATTGTTGACTATCACTATTGGGCGAGTGAAATTTGTGAAAAGCTTAAGTATGAGTGTGAAGCAATATACATTAAGATTCATACAGGTATTGGGAAATACGTTGAATTGGTGGTGATGAAGAATTTGATACGTCGGTATCTGTACCTGTACGCTGATCCTAAACATCTATTGATGCTTGAAAGAACTGGTCATCGTGAACTTGATGATTTTAATAATTGGGACTGGAATGTCCCCTTCTTCACTTCTCATACTTTTATGTATAACCACTATGTCATTCAATATTGCAAACGATATTGTCCAGCGTGTCATCGAGTCGCGTGCAAGTGCTCCATCGAAGAATGTGACGTGATTTAAAAATAGTGTGTAAAAAAGACAGTATTAAAAAAACATGGAACATCCCGATGAAACGGAACGCAACCTGTTGGAACGATCCAACCAAATCGCTACCTTGGGCAAATATTTTGCATGGGAACAGCGATGCGAGAAGTTTATTGAACAGCTCGAAGAAGACTGTCGTTCCAAACGTCCGCGGCTCTCAGACGGCTCTCAGACTGTCGGAAACAGACAATCTTTAGTGGCAAGAATCGCGCGACTCGAAGGTGCGAAGACTCTGTTACAGAGACGGTTCGTACATATCGGTGGTGAGTACGCGGCGGGTAGTAGTAGTGCAGATAACGCGGAAAGACTCGTGTGGCGAGAGATTGATACCGCGTTCGAAAGCCGTGTGTTGACCGGTGCAGTGATAAATACCAATTACATCGAACCGCGACAATTTCTCGAAGATGCTAGAGACATCGTGCTCGATCATGTGCGGAACATCATGCAAAGGCACGCAAGTGTAAAGATAAACACTGTGTTCAACGGTGAGTACATTCTCGAAGTCGATCTAGAGTATCCGCAGAATAAACACGACGCGCACGCCGACCTACCGTTCTGTCCTACGCGTGATAAACCACCCGGCAAACGGCAGGAAAAACTTCTCGCCACGCTGTACGATAAGAAGCGTTATGTCATACACTACCGCAACCAACAGCAATGCACGCACCACGGCCTTCGCGTCACAAAGATACACAGCGTATTACAATTCGCTCAATCTCCATGGCTCCGCGCTTACATCGAACTTAATACAAAATTTAGAACACTGGCCAAAAACGATTTCGAGAAAAATTTGTATAAATTGATGAACAACGCGGTTTTCGGGAAAACAATGGAGAACGTTCGAAATCACGTTGATGTAAAATTATTAACAAAGTGGGAGGGTAGATACGGCGCGGAGGCACTGATCTCGAAACCAAATTTTCACAGCAGGAGCGTTTTTTCGGAAAATCTGATAGCCATTGAACTGCGAAAACTCGAAGTTAAATTTGACAAACCTATTTACGTCGGCATGTGCATTCTCGACGTATCGAAAGTCTGTTTGTACGAATTTCATCACAAGTACATGTTACCGTTGTATCGCGACAAGTGTAGAATTATGTATACCGATACGGACAGTCTGATATATCACGTAGAGTGCGAAGATGTGTACAAGAACATGAAACGCGACATCGACAAATTCGACACGAGCGATTACGCGATCGACAACGCGTACGGTATACCGCTCGCCAATAAAAAAGTGCCGGGCTTGATGAAGGACGAGAACAACGGTGCGATCATGACGGAATTCGTTGGACTCAGAGCGAAGATGTATGCGTTGAGGGTGGATGGTAAAAAAGACTGTAAAAAAGCGAAAGGTATCAAGAGCAACGTCGTAGCGCGTACTATAACGTTCGACGATTACACGCGGTGTCTGCGAGACGAAATTAAAATGACGCGACAACAGGCTTGCATAAGGTCCGAACTACACGATGTACACCGTGTCCGAAACAAAAATCGCTCTGAGTCCGAACGACGACAAGCGATACATTATACCCGATTCGACCGATACGTTACCGTGGGGACATTATCAAATACCTTTGTAACGTATGTATTGTATGTATAAAATGTAATAGTATAACGCATGTCGTACGTATATGTATGTAATAGTGTAACGTATGTAATAGTGTAACGTATGTAATAGTATAACGTATGTAATAGTATATGTATGTAACGTATGTCGTACGTATGTATTTCGTATAACGTATGTCGTACGTATGTCGTACGTATGTATGTAACGTATGTCGTACGTATGTATGTCGTATAACGTATGTCGTACGTATGTATGTCGTATAACGTATGTATGTAACGTACGTCGTACGTATGTATGTAACGTATGTCGTATAACGTATGTATGTAACGTATGTCGTATAACGTATGTATGTAACGTATGTCGTATAACGTATGTAATAGTGTAACGTATGTAGTAGTATATTACAGTATTGGAAAGAATATTAATAAATATATTGGAAAGAATATTAATAAATATATTGCACATGTGTGTATTTCACATACTTTATGTGTATTTCATATTTCAAACACTTTACATGTATTACATATTGCATATTTTTATGTTATGAATAAAATACAGTTTGCACAAATTAAATAACATTGTCCTTGGATATCCATGAGTTGTGCGATCCATCGAATCCCAGCCATTTAACGTAAACCTCGTCGCCCCTCCTGCGCAGTACTTTCTCCACGAGATACACGTCCGGATAAGTCGCGCGATGCAACTCGTGTTCGTAGAACCCTCCAGCGACGGATTTTCCACGATAGTCCTCGAGTAGATAGGTTACGGGATTGGTATGCTGCACTTTAACGATCTTAAACACCTCGGTGGTCCAATTCGGCGTGTAACCCTTCTCGAAAATCGTTTTGTATTTGCTAACGCGTACCAAGTCACCCGCTTTAAACTTTGCTAGACCCGCGATTTTTATCGCGCTGTATACGGTAGCCAAGAGTTTTTCGGCGATCGCGGGGGTAACGTCGACGGGTCGCATGCCGATGGTTCGACGCTTGCGCGCGTTGTAATTCGATACGAGTCACGGCAAGGCGTCGACCCATTTGTAATTTCCGTTGAGCGTAAACATCTTCCACATGTCGTTCTTGAGCGTGCGATTGAATCGCTCGACGACCGACGCCTTCAATACCGAATACGTGGAATAATGATTGATGCCGTGTTTTCTCACGAGACGTTGCACGTCGGTGTTGTAAAATTCCTTCTCCATATCGGTTTGTAGGTTACTAGGGCACCTCCCGCTGTGTCGAATGATCTCAGCGATGCCGTTAGCTGTTTCGCTTCCGCCTTTACCCTTGAGTGGCACGGCCCAGGCGTGCTTGCTCAACACATCGATGACGGTAAGTATGTAGTGGTAGCCTCCGTTGAAACGTGAGTACGGACGCATCTCGACGATGTCAGCCTGCCACAGGTCATCGTACCCTCGCACTATGACGTGTCTTCGGGGAAAATTTCTTCTCGCCGGAGCGTGCAGTTCCTCGACGAGTCGTTGCTTCTCGATATTTTTACGTCCGTCGGATTTTAGCGATGTCATGTTTTTGTCGCCGTTTATAACTGCTCGTTAGCCGTTTGTCAGCCGTTCCTGAGCCGTTTATTTCCGTTTTTAGCCGTTCTTGAGCCGTTTGTTAACCGTTCGTCGTCGTCGTCAGTTAACCGCTTATTGCCACTCGTCGTCGTCGACGTTCTTTAACCGTTTGTAGCCTTTCCTGTCTCCGCGTAGTTCGCAGGTGTTTCTAAACCGCTCGTAATCGTTTCTGAGCTGTTTTTGAACCGTTCGACAACCGTCCGACAACCGTTCTTGAACCGTTAGACAGCCGTCCGACAACCGTTCTCGAATCGTTCGTTGCTGTTCGTGGCCGTCGTTAATCAACCGCTGCCTCTCTTCACTCGCCGCCTTTCGATAGTCGTTTCTGCTGAACCGTTTGTCCATTGTTGTTCGTTGTCGAGTCTGATTCAACGGTAGTCGAATGGCGAAGCTCGTTTATCGCAGTCCGTAACGCTTGCAGATCCTTCTCGAACGGAGTCAGCTTCTGGTCTGATTCTTTTCGTTGATTGCTCAACGTTTTAAAGAATTGATCAACGTATAGTTTGTTAACCGCGTCATCGTCAGTCTCAGGTTGCGCCACGCGACGAATCTTCCGCGACCTTGCGTCAAAGTCCGTAGCGGTGCGGCACAGAGCGTTATCGCGCACGAAATTTCTCATTAATCCGCTCCATCGATGGTACGGTTCCGCCCCGTCTCTTCCGAGCGATATGCCAAACTTGTTGATCGGCATTTCAATCCTGATTGAATGGTTCGCCGACGCATGGTTTAATTTATAATAAGCCCGGCCTCGCGAAGTTCCTGGATGATCGACAGGATCTCGTTGTCGTGACCGATGTGACCCGCTTGGCGCGAAGCGTCGAGCAATCGGAGACGATCCACCAGCTCGTTGGGGTCGTCCCAGTGCACATAGTCGATCTTATTGTCGGTTAGCGTCATCGCGCGAGGCATGGATAATCCCTTTCCAGATTTTTTCTTCTTCCTGGATGGGGCAGCGGGAGGGAACAACGATGCGATTACAGCTAGATACTTGTATCCCTTGTTGCTTATTACTCGCTCGCGAGGATCGTGCTTGATTTTATGAGCGCTCGTTGCCAACAGGATGCTCCTGTACTTTTGCGTATCGTCCTCCGTGTAGATCTCGTTATCGGGTATTTTCTTGAAGATCAACTCATATATACCGGGTGTGCCGGCGTATCGTACGCCGCCGATATAAATGTTATCCGCGCTGTCCACGTCAAAACGTTTATTACCGAGCATCATTTCATTCTTGCCGAGATAAACGCCGTACACGAAGTCCGTCGTTGGACAGGCGCCCAAAACATCCGCGATGTACAATCGGCTCAGTGGACCCAAGTGTTCTTGCAACGTTTCTATGAACATTTCTCGACCCTCCGACGTTTGCAACTGCTTCTGAACGGTCGTCGCGATCGAGTCGTCCGTGGTTTCGAAAACATCCACGTTTTCGAGTACTTCGGGACTCGTACGTTGCACGGTTCCCACCGTCGCGAGTGGTGTGGAGGTTATCGGTAGTACTTTCGATCGATTAGATTTATGCGGTGTCGATGAGAGATCCAACCAGGAGTCTGATCGCTTCCTCTTTTTCGACGTCGCATCCTCCCAATCCTCCCAATCCTCCTCCTCCTCCACCTCCTTCTCCTTCTTCTCACGCTGCTGAAATGGTACCGTTTCGATCTCCGCGTCAGCGACGCTTTCCGGCTCCTCCTTCTTCACCGCGATCGAGTTGTCTGCGATCTTTTGCAGCGGTCCGATGAGAGGCTTAAAGTGTGCGTTCAACTCAATGTCTTTTATGATCTTACCGGTCTTCAAAGCGCGAAGTTTCTTACGAATCGAATCACTCGTTTTCGCAATCTCCTTCGCGATCTTCTCGCGCTTGCGAATATTCTCACTCCCGTCGATCGTGGCCATCGCGGAAAAAAAGCAGCGGTATTAATCACACGTTTTAACCCGACGAGGTATCGGCGACGACTGATCGCTTTTGCGGTATCGCGAACACGTTAAATCCTTTTCTGAATCGGCCGTTCGAAAGCGCGCTGTCCTTGTCTATCACTACGAATCCGTACTTGCGTTGCCAACAATCGTGGCACAACGCACAAAATTCATCGTACGACATGTCGGTATTCACGTGATCGTTGTACACGTGTTTCAAATTGGTACCATCCTGTTTGAACAGGATCAGCAGGTTCGCGTTGTCGCGTATCAGATGTTTAGGTATTCTCGCGTACGTCTGACAGAGATAGAAAGAGTCGACGCTCGAGTGCCTGCCCATTGAGAAGTACTCTCTCACCGCGTCTTGCTTATCGCACGCCACGTCATCGAAGACGAAGATCGAGTTTGGACGCGCGTCGCTCGGTGGAATGACGTCACTGTTATTGGAGAACGTAAAGTTGCCGATTTCGTCGATCGACGTTAATACACTCTCCAAGTATCGATATTTCGGCTGTTGCAACGATTTCGAGTACACGTACACGTTTTCGAAACATACGCCGTGCGGACTTTCCAGCAAGCTTATCAAGACGTTGGTTTTACCGCAATTCGAGGGGCCACAAATGATCGCGCGTATAGTAGTCGGTAACATCGTACCGTGCCTGCGTTTCTCCGCGTTGCCCCCCATCGACCGTAATCTGTCGTCGCAATTGGTCACGCGAATCGCCAACGGTTGTCGCACGAATCTCATTTTTTCCCACACTGCCTACTCTCTGGCTGACTCGAACGCTTATTTATAGGCGAGCGGAACCGCGAATCGCTCAGTAGCAAAGATGTTCGTCCTACTGTCGAGACCTTCCGATATTCGCGATTTGAGCGCCGAACAGCTGCAATTTGTGCCGAAAGCCGTTCTGTTGCAAACTTGCGGCGATCACGTCCACTACGTGTGGGACAAGCTTCCGGAACATATAAAGGCGGATTTGGAGGTTCAGACCTATCGTCGCTGTTACGAACATTACAATCAACCGTGGCAGCGAACGCACATCGATGGTCCCGCGCCAATGATAAAGGATTGCGGCGAATGTCAACGAAAAAAATTGGTAGAGGCCTGTTAAATCGCGCGATAAACGCACTTCCGATCGAATTGCATATCCCCGGCTATCAATTTTGTGGCCCGGGCACCCATTTGGAAGAACGATTGGCGAGAGGCGATCAAGGCATTAATCCATTAGACGCGGCGTGTCGCGCGTACGACATAGTTTATTCGCGTAGCAACGATCTCGCCGAGAGACACGCGGCGGACGAGATACTCGCTGCGGAAGCGCGAAAACGCATTACCGCGAGAGATTCGACTCTCGGAGAGAGAGCTGCCGCTACAGCCGTCTGGGTGGCCATGAAGGCTAAGACGAAGCTCGGAATGGGCTTGAAAACAAAGAAGACGAAGAAGAAGAAGAAGAGAGTATCGGACAGGCGAATACTTCCGGCGGCGAAACGAGGCGGCGTATTGCCGATTCTACCGTTGTTGGGAGTTCTCGGCTCGTTGGTCGGCGGAGCGGCGGGAGTCGTAAAGGCTGTGAACGATAACAAAGCCGCGCAGCGTCAGCTGGAAGAATTGAAACCTCACAATCGCGCCATGAAAGGTCATGGATTTTATCTCGCTCCGTACAAACGCGGGCAGGGAGTGGCATCGAAGAAGAAAAAAAAAAACGTCGAGGAAACGCTAAAAATCCCCAAGGGTGTAACTACCAACGTACAACTACAAAAACTGGCAAAGCGTATGCGCATTCCATATTTTAGAGGTGTTTTCATGCGTGATTCGTTACCGATCGACGGTGTACGTCGAAACGAGAGCGGTATCGTGAATTTGGACAATGCAGCGGGTCCCGGTACTCATTGGGTGGCGTACGCGAAGAGGGGAGTCGAACCATATATTTCGACAGTTTTGGCAATCTTCGACCGCCGAGGGAATTGGTGCTGTATCTAAAGAACAACGTGACGAAGATAGAGTACAATCACACGTCTTATCAGCGATACGATCAGAGCATCTGTGGACAACTGTGTCTGCGCTTTCTACAGACGGTTGACGATCAATTTAAAGACGACCGTCGCGCTGTTTAAACTCAGTATTCATTCAAACATGTCGCTGACATTCACGCTCACCGACAAGAGTAGCGTCCTCGCGGTAAGCTACTTTCCCGCCGTGGACTTGAGCGATGGTGATTACGAGCTCGGCCTGACAAATTTTGAAACCTATTACACGATACCGAACGTGAATTCTTCGAACAATAAATTCTACTTTGACGACAAGGAAATTACCATTCCCGAAGGATCGTACGAATTGCGTGATATAAACACGTATCTGAAACGCGTCATTTCACGGGATCAATCCAGTAATGTCGCGAGAAAGAAACACGTCGGCGAAGATGAAGAGTATCCGTTGATTATTCGTGCCAACAACAATACGATGAAGAGCGAGATCAATTGCGCTTTCAGAGTAAACTTTAACAAACCGAACAACATTGGATCGCTGCTGGGATTTTCAACGAATCGCGTGCTGAAGCCGCGACAATGGTAGGAATCGGACGTACCGATAAATATCATTAGCGTAAACATCATTCGCGTAGAGTGTAACGTAACCGCGGGCGCGTACAGCAACGGCAAACGCGTTCATACGATACACGAGTTTTCACCGAGCGTGCCACCAGGATATAAGATATCGGAAACGCCGGCACAGATCATTTACCTGCCGATCACCGTACGGAGCATTACGGACCTAACGATTCGCGTTGTGGATCAGAACGATCGATTGATTGATTTTCGAGGAGAAGAGATCACCGTCAGATTGCACGTGCGACGGCGACAGCGATAACGCGCGCGAGTGTACGGACGACATATGAGATGCTCATACTGAACGACTCGAAGCACGCGAGAGATAAGAATATCTTTACGGCAGCGGTGGACAATATCATCCGATCAACAACATTCGGTGGAGCTAAAAAAGAGACGAGAAAGAAGCTCACCGCATCGAACGTTGAATTTCTACGATCTTTGGGATTCGCGGTGCGAAATATCTGAGGAAGCATGGCCGATATTCTCAACATTGGAGGTGAACCGATCTTTGACGACAGTATCGTCAAGATTGAAACACACACGTACAATCCGTACGCCAATACGACGTTTGGACACAACGACGAGATAAGAATACCCATACAACAACAAGATTTATACACGTTGCCGAGTGAAAGCTTTATCTACGTCGAAGGAAGATTGGTGGTAAAGAAGAGGAATAACGAACCTGCGCCAACGCTTGTAACTAATTGCGTGGCGTTCATGTTCAATGAAATTCGATTCGAGCTCAACGGCGTGGAGATTGATCGCAGCAGAAACGTTGGAATGACCAGTACTATCAAGAACTATGTATCGATAACGTACGACAAGGCGGAGATGTTGCGGAATACTGGATGGGACATTTCATCTAGCCGCTCGGAAGGAGATTTCACTTTTTGCGTTCCGCTTTCCACATTGTTAGGCTTTTGCGAGGATTACAAACGCGTGCTAGTTAACGGTCGTCAGGAAATAATTTTGACACTAGCGCGTAATGATAACAATTGCATTATAGGAGATCCGGCGACTGAGCCGAAAATTGAATTGTTCAAAGTACAGTGGCGAGTGCCTCACGTTACGTTAAACGAGGTCAATAAACTGTCCATGTTACGGGCCTTGGGAAGCGGACGATTTCTTAGTGTCAGTTTTCGTTCGTGGGACCTGTACGAGTACCCCCTGTTGCAGAGCACGACTAAGCATTCGTGGGCCATCAAGACCGCGACTCAGTTAGAGAAACCGCGATACGTTATTTTTGCGCTGCAGACCGGTCGCAAAGATATCATGGCTCAAAATATTGGTCATTTCAATCACTGTAACTTGACCAGTATCAAGCTCTATCTAAACTCTGAATCTTATCCATACGATGACTTAAATCTTTTTGATAATAAGATTTTGATAAAAATCGATACGCCCTTCTTTATGATATGTATGCGCGTTTTCGTAAAGCTTATTACGGATACGATCGCTACGATACGTTTCTCACTTTGAATACATTCCTGACGCTTGGACCTTTCGTCATCATCGATTGCTCTCGACAAAACGAGTCCGTCAAGAGCGCCACCGTGGATGTGCGAATAAAATTTGAATGTAAAGAGAACGTGCCTGCAAATACTACCGCCTATTGCCTCATCTTGCATGACCGCGTAATCGAATACTGTCCGTTGTCAAACGTAGTGCGCAAACTCATGTAAATTGTAATGTCGGTAAAAAATTTCGATATAAGAGAGACAGATGTATCGCGATGTGATACAGTACGGATCGTTCGTTCGTTGCATCATGATCGCGCCAACGTTCGTCGATCTGCAAGGATTCATCGTCGGGATGAAATTTGTCGTAAAGGAGGTAGCGGTACTGAGAAACGGGACCGTTTTGGCGCATTACACCTTTACATGTCCCATGCCGTGGAGTCTCCTTACAAAATTCGACAAGTCATGTGCTTCCTGGTTGATTCACAATCACCATGGATTACGATGGGAAGACGGAAACATGCCATACAGCATGGTGAAACGTTTAATTACATCGGCCGTGCTCGGTGAGGAAGAAGACGACGACGACGACGAGATGCCGACTCTCGTGTACGTCAAGGGATGTCATAAACGAGAATGGCTGGTGGATCTGCTCGAGAATAAAGCGAGAAAAAACTTAACCATCGAGACTCTGGATGCGGATTACGAAGATGTCGAATATTTAAATAATCTAGATGTTACCAATATAATATAAAACCAATATAAAACATGTTAAGAATTGCGCATTGCAAAATGTATTAAAAATATTTAACTGGTGGTCGCGACGCCAGAAAGAATTGTCATCTTTTTAAAAAATAAATTTTATATGTATGTGTGAATTTTACAATGTTTTTTTATTTCCTTTTCCCCTTTCCCATTAGTCTAAAAATTAAAGAATAAGTAGGTATATGTGACGAATTCTAGCTTCGAGGGGGTATCAGGTTTAGACAAACATGTCTGAACATGTCTGAACATGTTTCGCGGTTAATGTCGTGTGGAGGGGAGGGGGTATACGTCTTAATAAAGAAAAAACATCCTACCTTAGCCCCCTCTCCTAAATTCCAGAGCGCTGATTGCGCGTTCCAGAAACATTAATTCCCCCTCCCTTCATCATAAATTTTTTGGAAGTTGCCGCGCATATTCGATTAATTTTATTCGACGATCAGTCTTGCATCGGCTGCTTGTATCAACGGTCCGCTTCTCATAACCGAGAGAAAGAATGTATTCCGTTGAAGGAAGCAACAGCGGCAACGGCGGCAACAGTGGCAGTAGACGTATGAATTATTACGTACCGATTCACGATATTGAAACTCCAACGCGTGGGAACAAGTAAGTTTTGTTTAATTTATAGAACTTTATATTTTTTATATCTTTTTTGTGAATTGTATTATTTTGAAAGTAATCTCATTATTTTTTCTACAGCATTTCGTTGGAGCCTCGCGCGGTTCGTATACTAAGCAGACGATACGCATTGACATCAACAGCTTATAAATATTTGGATATTGGAATCAGCGTGGGACCTGTGTCCTTTGTGGAACTACTCCTCGGTGATAACCGAGGAAATCACATGGTGTTGGCTCATACAACGTGGACAGCGCTAATTGAAAGACGTGCGGATATCGAACGACTCCTGCAGTCAACCGCACCTTCATCAATGTCGATTCGAGATCTGGTCGTAGAACTCGTAAAAATACGTGATGCGAATGTTGTAAAACTTACGTTACATAATAATAATAATTGCATGTATATGAAACCATCGACTGTACTTTTCTTATTTGAACTCGAGCACTGCGTCGAACATGAATATTTCAAGCTGTATCAAAATACACATGAGGTAAATGTGAAATTTAATCAATTTGTAACCATTTTGCGAAGAAATTGTGTAACCGATAAATGTGATGCAGCTAGAATCTTGCGCGACGTTTTTGATAAAAATTCGATTATTGATTGCGAATTAGCTTATGCTTTAGATAACATTGTATACGATGCGACAAATAATAAATAAATTAATGTTTATATGACAAAAACTTTATTATCCTTCAATTCCAATTATTTATTATAAAAGGAAAGAAAACGCGAAGTGGAATGAGAGCAAGACGCGAGCAACAGAGAACGCGAATGAAGGGACGCAAGCGAGAGAGGACGCGAACGAAGAGACGCGAGCGACAGAGAACGCGTTCACATGTGTCGATGCTCCGTCGAACTTTTACTCGCCATTGTAGTGCGAGACATATTTCATCTTAATTTCTTTTCGTTGGAAGGGGCCGTCCGTTTTTGAACTGTTACCATATTTTTTTCGCTGGTGACATTTTACCCCGCTTCGTTCTGCAACTGTGGTCAAACTCAGTCTCATCGAGTCCGCGAAGAGTTGCAAACGCATTCGAAAGTTTTCAGCAATTTCTTTTTTGGCGAACATGGACTACATTGAAATCTATTTCCCAAGGGGCGACATGGTACGGAAGTGTAGTGACAAAGTATAGTGACATAGTTAGTGATATAGTTTTTTAAATGTTTTTTTTTCTGTTTAGTGGATGTGGCCGCGATGGGTGCGGATTCCATTCCTCAGAATCGAGGTGCAGATGGAGGAGGCGTGGATGCGGATTCGCATCCCCCGAGATTACGTAAGTTTTATTATTTTTTCTTTGTGCGTGCGCGTGCGTATTTTAAGAAAAAAATAATATTTTTAATGTTGATTTTACAGCTGCGTATGGATTATGACATACCGGGCTTTATAAATATTGACCGTTGGCTGTGGGACAGGCGAGCACAGCGAGAAATACAGGAGAATTCATTTGAGCATAACATAATAGAGGGTATGCATGGATTGCGAAGGCTCTTCGGTTACGAGGAGGAGGAGGAGGAGGAAGAATGGTAAGTTAATCGTTTTTCTGAAAAATATTGAATTTTTATATTAATCATATTAATAATCTATTTGCATTTTGTGTGTTTTAGGTGAAGATCCTTCACTCCTCAATAGATATTACTTATGGTTATTATTTTAAAAAGGTTTTGTATGTGAAAAAATAAATGTATATTAAAATACACATCACGGTATCTAAAATTATCTTTCCTTCCGTCCACCGTTCCCTTGTCCACCGTCAGCGGTTTACAATTACAGAGCGGTAACTCTCGATAAGAATGCGCGTGCCGCACTCGTCGCGCGATCATTAAACGTTTTCTCATCTGTCTCATAGCTAATTATTAAATATTTCTTCATCTTATTTACAATAAATAAATCATTTAAAATACTATTTTAAAAAATGATCAAACTATAATGGGTGGGAGCGAGAAGGCGAATACTATTTAAAAAATGATCTAAGTATAATGGGTGAGAGCGAGAAGGGGACACGAACGTGAAGAGGACACCCGAGAGAAATAGCCGAGACAAGACGTGAACGGATGACGCACAGGTAAGAAGGTGAGTAGGAGAAAAAAGATAAGAGAGAAAGAGAGAGAGAACATGAAGACGTACTACGAATAGGAATGGCGAGAGACCGCGCACGAGGGAGAGAGAACGCGCGCGAGGGAGAGAGAGAACGCGAACGAGAAGACGGGCTTCATTTTATTATTTTCAGCCCCTTTTCGAAAGGAAGAGAAAGAAAAAAAGAAAAGAAAGAAATAACCCACGATCATAACCAATCGGTGCTATAAAACTTGACCCAGTGAACCTGTGACCCACATGTTCGCCAAAAAAAACCTCAATAAATTGTCCTAAAGAACATGAGTAAAGAGATCATCGCGATGGTTAACCCTAGACATGCACAGCGGGGGTCTCCGGGAGACTCCCAGGCCAACTTTCTTTTTCGGGTGATGCTGGAGCCGTCTGTTTTACTGGCATTTGATGCTGTGACGTAGCGTCGATATCCCTAATGCCCCCCCCTCCCCCTCCTCCGCGCTTGATAACTCTTCCTACAAAGGAAAATGAAAAGGACCGCGGCGTCACGCCACTCGCAGGTCATAAATTATAGCCGCCTGTCATAGGCGCTCGCTCGCATCTGAAGTGTGAAGTGATATGTTTATAAATACTATCGACCGAACATTGACGCGAGGTGACATTTGTTTATAAGAACATGTCCCGACGCGCTCGCCGAAACCCTGATCCCCCCCCCTTCCCTAGGACCCTCTCGCCCTCGAGCCCCCCCCCCCCCCCGGAACCCGCTGCTGGGAACGCAGACCCCCCTTCCCTAGGACCCCTCGCCCTCGAGTCCTCCCCCCGCCCCGCTCCCCCCTCGGAGCACCCGATACAGAATTGTCAAAATAACACCTACTTCGAACGAAACTCCGACGCCTCACACTCCAAGCACCGGGCGCGGCAATTAATGTATCGAAGTGTCGGCACTCCTCAGAATGAACGACCGTGCAGCGAGCACGTCCCGCACAATTTTACCAACGCCGCGCCGGCCAATCCGACCGAGAACGCGGAACATGCCATTAACGGAACGCTAACTAGAATTACCGGAAACGCGAAATTTACAATTAACGGAACGCAAAACTAAGATTAACGGAAGCGCGAAAACTAACTCTAACGATGACTGTTGAGTCGATCCGCGGGGCCGGATCGCATAACACGCACACAACTCGCGGCACACGATATCTCTTACATGACGTCGATTACCGATACGCTATCACACACACAAAATGTACCGGATCGTTGAGTCGAGACGAAAGGGACCCCCTTTTTCTCTACTTACGGGGTAGCAGCGGGCGGGATATGTCAGACCCGTAGACGATACGAAAAGCAATAATCCCGAGGGATTCACGACATTAGTGCGTAGGTCGGAACACTCTCAAGCGATCCTACGCGCCTCTCCAAAACTAACTCTAAATACGCGGAACGGTACTCGACTTTCCGCCCCGCTGGCCCCCGTTACCTTACTTTCGGGATTGCAAGTCGTTTACAATAGTGGCGGTCCTCGGTCCTTCCTCCTTGGTAGGGCTCGTAGGGCCGCCGCCCTCGCTTACTCTCGGCCCTCAGGACTCCTCGCCGGACGTCCACGCACGCTCGCGATCGACCCAACAGTGACGCTCTCTCCGCATCAATCCGCGATCCCTCTATACTAGGGGCGCTTCGCCGCACCGGCGGATGGCGCCACCCTGCCGAATAGGGGCCTCCCGGCCGCTTCCTCCTGTAACTAAACTAATAACTAGACGAATAATGCCCGCGCAAGACAAAAGTTCGGGTGGCGTACGCGCCATAGGCACAAGTGACGGGCACACGGTGCAACGTCACAGTTCGTAGAGAACATTAAGATTCTCCGTGTCCTTTTGCAAATTGATGGTGTCGTCAAATTTTTTAATAAAAAACATCTCCGCTAATTCCCTCTTTCCCTAATTATTTTACCGTATTTTTTTAAGATTATCGTAAAAAATATTATATAGTCTACAATGAACCATTCTCCCTGGTCCAAACCATGTCCTAGATGTCCTTCGATGTCCTTAGAACATAGGGATAAATGTCTTATGGATACGTGAGTCAGGAGGACACATGACCTATGGTATCAAGTGTATAAAGGACATGTATCTTTACTGATGAAGGCCAGAAAGGGCAAGTGTCCCTAGATAGCTGACTGCTGTTCTATCTAAACATCTGTCCTTATTAGCTTTCATAGGAAGGGCACATGTCCTGAATGCTCTCGATAACTTAAAACATCTTCTTCTTCATCAATATGCCCATGTCCTAGATGATATCCTGTTTCATAATACTTGCCCTTTCTGGCCTTCATGAGCAAAGATATACGTCCTTTATACCTTTGACACACCATAGGACATGCCCTTCTGACCTATGTATTCATAGTTCCATCTGTCCCTATGTTCTAAGGACATGGAAAGACATGTTTTGAATCAATTATATTAGCAACGATATCGGAGATATTAAAGTCTAAAAAGAATTTCATGTTGACTATTTTGAAGTTGTTATCGTTAAAACCATCAATAAATGAATTTATATGGCGCGAAGAAAGAGAGGCATATATGCAGAAATTTTGTTGTTTTTCATAAGACATATATGTACGACAACAATGTCGTTATCGGTTTCACTTAATCATCTACAAAACATAATTTGTACATAATTTACAAACAATAGAAATTATTATAATTATGCGAATAAAATATCTTTAAGAAATAATACGCAAACACATTGTATCTATTATTATAGTTAAATCATCAAATCTTAATAACTATTTTTTTTTATCAATCTTAATTTCTAAGTTATATCTAATATTATATTACTACATCAATTTTGTTTTTGGTCACGTTGTAATATTTTAATACACAATGACATATTTTTGGATTGAATTTATTATGTTTTACCAAAAGCAGCAGGAAAATAGTAAAAAACGATTTTACTAAGTCAGATTTTAGGTAGTGTATGTGTGTGTCTTGAGCGTCGCAGCTTACCGATTTCTCTTCTATTCGAGATTTTTTGTATACAAAGCGTAAATTACGAAATGCTCATAAGACTGTCTTTATTTGGTTTCTATTAAAAAATTAGTATAAATCTTTTTTTTGTCTATAACAATAAAAGTCTTCAAGGTAAAGGAGAGACGTGTATGTGTGTGTGTGTGTGTATGTGAATAGAAGTATTCTGATTCCAATATTTGCAGAATGTTGCCTCATTGGATTAATTGTCGATGTCATTAATTGGGCTCAATATACATTTATTTGATTTTATTATAGTCATACATATCTTCATGTCCTTAGGTCGTATAGCTTTTAGACCTAAAGTCATATGTCCTTCCAACATAAGGCTATCTAGCAGGTCATGTTCTAAGGGCAGGTGTCCCAAGGTTGTCCATTTCTGACCTTAGGACACCTGTCCTTAGGACTTATGTAGGGACATGATTTGGACCAGGGCTGTTTTTTACTATAGTTATCCGTGTTATAAGTCTTATTAAACTGACTAGTTGTTACAATAAATAATAATCTAAGTGAGAAAAAGTCTGATTAAAAATAATAATTTTGATTGTGAGCTTCAAATAATAAAAACATAACATAATTAAGTTACCCACACAGAAAAAATATATCACCAAGATATCTAGAAGATATCTGAATGACAGAATATCTGATTGCGCAAGTTATCATGAGAATATCTCAGAGACATCTCCAAGATTATAAAAAGCCATGATAATTTTATCTCAGATATGATATCTGATTCTGCATACATGTCGGATATCTATGCCTTATTTAAAAGCAGATATGTTATATACAACCCAAAAAGCAAGAAGAAAAGGAGAATTTTTTTAAATTCTCGATTTATGAAATTAATTGTTTTTCCGTATTTATTCTCTGTTCTAAAATGATTCTTAAGAGTTCAAAAGAAATTCATTTTTATGTCACTTCTTTCTTATGTCAATTCTGAGTCTTTCTTCAAATATAAAAAATGTTCTTTCATAAAAATTCGCAATAAATTCAAAATTATTATATACTATTCCAATATTTTGCATTTTGCCATCTCTGCACTGTATGCTATCTCGAGGTATCACGAAAAATATTAGAGCCAAGTATCTCACAGGTTCGCCTTTTATCCTAGTGCGTAAGGATTTTTGCTTACGAGAAAATACTGGCGCATGTAGCCGCGTCGCGGCAGCGCATGTTACTAGCGCTCGCCCAAGCGAAAACTTTTTAAGTACCCTCGCGGCGTCTGGCTTTCGCCAGGACGAATCGGTACGGCGTTCAAGTCCTTTCGGATTGTTTTATTGGCTACAAATAAACTTGAGTTGATCTTTATAAAATATAAGAGCTAACTATAAATCGACCATATATTCGATGCAAATGTTGCAGAGATGTCTTTTTCAAAGATATAATGTGATATCGAGTAATGATGTCCTGCAGATATTCTGTGAATATCTGAAAATCCTCAGATTTGACTTAAAATTGTAGGCATAAAGATATCTGGTTATATCTCAGATATATTTTGCTGTGTGGGTAGGCTTTAATTTAAAGTCATACTATCTGTAATGTGTGGTGATTTGGATTGCCTGGAGATTGGTATTTTCTCTTGACGATATATGATGCGTTTGTAAATGACAACGCTTTTAATAAGGAACACCCTTTATTATAATGTGCACGAGCGAAGTGATCCACGCGAGAGCTGAACAGAATCTGAGATCGATAATGTGCGGGTCGATAGAGTCCACACGACAAAAATTAATTACGCCATCTATTGGGATTGCGCGAGTTAACATTTCGCAATCACCGTTATCCACACGCAACCGCGACTTGCAAACTTACGAACTACGAGTTCGGAACACTATCCTAACCTTACTTATCATGTTTTATAATTATCTCTTTCCTAAATAACATTTTAAAACATAGTAAAACTAAATAACACTAACAATTTCACAGTATAAAACATGTGGTTCATTGTTAAAAATGTCTAGGTTTATTGTGTACACACCCTTGTACACAATAACTATTTGACATTGTTTTAAAAAAATCAAAATTGTGGCTACAGTTAAAAAATCACTTATGAGTCATTTTATATGTAGCCAACTATGAACTGCCAATTCATGAACTGTACGCAAAAACACAGATCTTCAACTCAATAATTGAGAGATATGGTATAAGTCTCTGAAATTTACATGGTTTATTGTTGGATTACCCTACCCTACATATATAGACATCCTGTATATCCATATGCCTTCATATTCAGAAAAATTTTTTAGTAAAATAATTTTTTTATATACTAGACATCACAGACGCGCGCTTCGCGCGCGCTATTTAGCTTTAACATTACACACAACTGTCAAAATATACGATGACAGCTACTCATGAAGTAAGCGCATCGAGAGAACCAATCAGCATCGCGGAAAAGCGACAATGTTTCGGAAAGGGTCGCTGTTATCGACTCCGAGGATTGAGCGACGGTATTCTATCGACGGAGAGATCTCCGCGGCGGCGTTGTCGTCGCGGGGAGCGAGCGACACAGGTTCTGGCTCGCTTCTCGTGCGTATGTGTTGGTCGGTCTGAGTCGTTGCTCGTCGTCGTCACGTACGGTGTGTTGTGTGCGACTACTGTGGGCTTCATAGATTTGCCGGTACCTTGCGTACGACAGTGGGCAGCTACATATACTAGAGAGTGCTGTGTGCGACTACTGAGGGCTTCATGCCATTGGCCGGTACCGAGCGTACGATTGAGGGCAGCAACCTGCATTACAAGGGCATCTCGCCATTGCCAAGTACCTAGCGTACAGTCGGAGGGCAGATACATAGATTTGCCGGTACCTTGCGTACGATAGTGGGCAGCAACCTATACAAGAGAAAGGGCGACAACACGTTTGTCCGCCCTTGCGAAGGTGCCCGGCTTGCGGCATCCTTCCACGCGCCATTATATTCCACACCTATACAGGTACGGTAAGGAGAGAAACAATAATCCGGCTCTCCGATGCATACGGTATTTCTACATAATTGCGGACGGCTGTTCGTCATATTGCAGTCGGCAGGCACTCGCGACCATCGCGGGTGCCGAATAACGCTGATCGAAAACGTTTATACTACTTCGCGGAATTATTTCTAACGTGTCTATACAAGCAGGACTCGAATGCGTTGTCGAGATGTTAAATTAGTTGTCCTTCGACATTATTATGCGCTTAATACTAAAATATTAGAGATAACTCGATTATATCCACCGGATTCGCGTCAGGTGTATTTCATATAATAAGCTCCTTTTCAGTAATGTTAACGTTTACTATTATCGTTTAATGACATTATTCTAAGAAAATTATATAAGTAATAAGAGTATTCTAACGTGCATTGTAGAA